>JAULJZ010000022.1:3766699-3780610 GCA_032270985.1 Heliamphora pulchella | reverse complement strand
CCCCCCACAAAACAAAATGAAATACTATTCTTTTGGGTCTCAGTTTGCTACCATTTAGGGCATGATTAGCAACTAGCATAAAAATTGAGTTTTTTTTTTTTTGTGTTTTTAGCTAAAAAGCTAAATTTGGTTCAAAGAAAGTTATTTGATAAATTTTCTCTTAAATTAGCTTTTTAAAAATTAATTGATTGGGGAAAAAAATCATTTTTTATTTTTTGTTCAAATTGAATAGTATTGCCGTTTTATATAGTTGATTTTAACGATTATATATAGTTGACATTGATAGTAAATAAGTTATTAAGCAAAAGTATTATTTTCTTTTAGAATCGAGTAGGAGTTTGAATAGATTATTCTAGGAATTAGTATTTTATTTGATTTGATGTTTTAAATTTTTAAACTGTTTTTGCGTTTTTCTTTTTTTTTTTTTTTGCGTTTTTAGTCAAAAAGCTAAAAAGTTCAAGTTGCTTATCAAGCCCTTAATTCGCATTCTAAAAAGCACGACTTTTTTCCTTTTCTGTAATTGATATTTGACACACTCTAGGCTTTCTACCTTCTTTGAATTTTTGCCTTCACCCTTGTAGAAGTTTATATATTTATATATTTTTTGTCAAAACAACACAATGAATATATAAAAAGTGTATTCTACTTATAAATCGAGGTATTTAGTTTAGTTTATATTATGCAAATAATTTATCAATTTTGAATTGACCTCATTTGCAAAAGTTCCTAGAGTCACCACTGTTTCTAAGCCTACAGTTTCATCTCCATTTCCTCATTATACAGTTTTCCAATCATAGCTTCAGCAGTGCAGGACTTCCATGTTACCATAAAATAAAGCAAAATGATCTTTAGAAGATACTTCGTTTAAAAAATTAAAATTTAAAAGCATATTGAAACCCAAAAAAAAGGGTACATCGTGCTATAAGAGCTGAAAATAAGAGCAGAAATTGACAAAAGAAGAAATGTGCACAATGTATTACCATTTGACCAGGCATCGGCATTGGCATTGAACTTGGCATGGAAGGCATGGGCATTGATCCAGGTATTGATGATGGCATGCTTGAAGGCATACCAAGAGGGGCTAGCTGGGGCAGAGGACGAGGTAAATGAGGATGAGACAGTATGGGTAGATGGGAAGGAGGCTGAAGCTGAGGCAGATTTGGAGGTGGCATAGGCAAAGAGGACAATTGCTGTGGGTGTGGCTGGTGATGTTGGACTTGCTGAGCATTTTGTTGATATGCTTGCTGCTGATTGGCAGCAGCGAGAAGAGATGGATGTGGACCAGGGGGTAGCGGCGGAGCCCCTAAAGGCATTGAAACTGCTAGAGGCGGCCTCTGCTCTCCCTGAGCTGATGTATCAAGAGATGGAATAGATAATGGCATTGCAACTCCAACGCCTGGAATGGTTCCCTCATTTCGTGTCAGCCCAGCAGCAAATGGTCCAGGAGTTGTAGGGGGCTCAACTCCTGGGAAATTACTAGGCATGCGACCAGCTAGGGCAGGAGTCTGCTCACCATAACCTGGTAACAGCCAAATAGTTACATACAATGGGAAAAATCCCTCCAATCATAATTTCTGTCTCAGTTTTCAAGCACATTTTCAAAAGCCTTGCCACTTTACATTAGACTGAAGAATACAGAAAACAAATGGATAAAAGCACCAGTGCATTTGAAAGCTCCAGTGCATTTGAAACGATGAGTTTTCTGTAAAAATAATAGAATGCGACACTCATCTCCCCTGGCCCTGTGCAATCTGACAACTTGGAACTTCAGAGAATGTGTGACTGATAGATTTAGAGAAGGGGAAAGAAAGTGACAAAGGGAGAAAATGACAAAACCTTGGCCGTGACCGATGTTGAACTTATCACGAGCTGGATCCCCAGGCCGATTTCTGCACCAGAACTTGGTTGTGTGATCATTGCTACCACTGCATTAGAAGCTATACACGTTTACTAACCGGATGAGCAAACAAAAATACATAAGAGATGAACAAATAATGCTAAATAAAAACTTCACAATAACTCGCCAAAAGAAATCATATTCTGTACACAATTTCTTTTATTCGGTAAGAAGGTATTCTACAGTAGCGCCAAAACAACACAAACGATACAGAATATCAAACTCAAGGCTTCTGTTTGAGGGAAAGAGGAAAGGCAACAAAACCACAAGGAATAGCCATTAACTAAAGAAATTAGATGTACAATAAGAATTTGGGCTTCCTACATCAGACCGCTTTTCACCCTATTCAAGTATATAGTCGACTCCATGATGCAACCTCAACGATATGAACAGCAATTGTGAGACAAAAACAATGGAGGATAAAGAGAAACAGATGTCCTCCATTTACAATAGAAGCATCTCCAATTTAGAGTTCCTTTGGTATCAAATTCCCTTGTATAATAGAACGTTTTCTATTCCATTGATTAAGAATTGCAAAAAGCCTAAAATAATTCAAACAAATTTGAACAATTCAAAGCTTTAAATCAACTCATCTAATATAGAATGAAAGATAATTCCGTATTCATACAAATATACTAATCCACATTTGGAACAATTAAAATGTGGTTGTTTATGTGCAATGCACGACACCATAAAT
Source organism: Heliamphora pulchella (assembly GCA_032270985.1). NCBI lineage: Eukaryota > Viridiplantae > Streptophyta > Magnoliopsida > Ericales > Sarraceniaceae > Heliamphora > Heliamphora pulchella. Next base: position 3,778,016 of record JAULJZ010000022.1, on the reverse strand, counting down.
GATTGAACTCAGCTAATGGATAGAACAATAGCAATTAAATTCCTACATGATACATTGGCATGCCTAATCATATTCAAAATATTACATGTCATTTATTGCACAATTCTCCAAGTGGTAGCCATAGTTGTCATCGATAATCGAATCATGAATCAAAATAATATTTTTTTCTTAATTGTGATTCGTGAATCAAACAAAAGCATGAATAATAAATTTGGTTATAATTTCTTAAATACATAAAATATATTTGCATATGTACAATTAGACATTAATCAAAGCAGTGGTTACACGCTTATTTCTATGTCAAGAGATGGGAGAGCCTTAACATGACCATTGATCCTATCTGTACACTATTAATACAATTAATGACAATCTATAGATACACATAACCTTACGAATTGGAAACAAAAATCCAAGATCCGTCAAACAAAAAGTAAAAAAAATAAATAAATTTAAATCACACAAATGAGATAAATTACAGTCTGCATTCTTAAATGTAATTCCTTTCGGAAGTAGAAACCCAATAATAAAATGTTGTATTTACCATGCAATATGTTGAATCGAGCAATACTAATATGATTCATGTTTCATTGGATCCTCCGCATATACGTATCGATTGCTAGATGTATTGAACTGAATTGTGAAACATAACGTGAATCCTATGATTCCTCAAATAGGGATTGTAGCTGCATGTGTGGGAACACATATGCAGATAGATACAGACAAAAACTGGAAAGAAAATGTGAGTAGTTAATATCCAGTTGTTTTTCAACTCATTGACTTCTTTAGCGAACAAGTTCCAAAAATATCATAAAACCTTTTATCTCATCTATCATTATGAAATCGAGAATCGTATTGCGAATCAATATCCTGATTTTTTGAATGGTGAATCAAATTGAATAAAGAATAGATATAGCATACACTAGGGAAAATGAGGTTAAACATTCACGCATATCAAAGAAAACAAAATCAAAGAATTTTTGACACATTATACAGTAACTTTTAAATAGTGCATGATTATGCCATCTAGCTGGGAAGGAAGACATTTTTCTTATTCAAGATAGATATGTTGCAAATCTGAACAATTATGTAAACCATAGTATATGCTCTTTTGATATTCAAGAAAAGGGCTTAGACTCCTCAGAATATAATGAGATGCCAAAGTAAAATGCAATGCTTTATTAAAGATAGCACTTTACAAGGTGTCTTATAGAGCTATTATTCAAAATAAATATAATAATAAATAAATAAATAAAAAGTGATCCGTTGAGTCCCACTGCCGATTCATATCCTATTAAAGCACATTTATATCACCAAATAGAAATAGATAATTTATGAATGCATGTTGTTTTAGCCTTAAATATCTTTACAAGATTGATTTTTCCTCCGGAAAAAAAATAGAAATTGAGTCTGACTTGATCCTATTAAATCTTCTAGTCACAAATGATCAACAAATTATAAATAGGCATCTGTGATATTAACATTATACACTGTACGAAAAAAAAAAATTTGGGGCTATTTATATTATACACTCAAAGACTAGCAAATATACGGAAAAAGATTAGCTATTTATCTTCGTTTTCGGTTTCGGTATCCATATCATCTACTTTCAAGGAGATACCTTTGTTTTTTATTTCTAAATATTATAGAGCTGTTAATTTCCTGCCCACATTTTATTTCCTTGTGTTCTCTGTTCTATTGCATCCTTTCCCATTTTCTTTTTCTAATAGTATTTTTATGTTGCCAATAAAACAGAAAGAATATGATGGTTGAAGTATGAACATATGAAAATGAGAACGTTAATTCCCAGAATGTAAAACACAAATGCAGATAACAAAGCCTTGGGCACGAGGAGCCCACATAGATATTCATCCACAAGACATGATATACATAGAGCTCAAAAAAAGTTCATTTAAGTATTCAAGAGTTGTACATAAAAAAATAAAAAAATAAAAAAATAAAAAAAATTCCTAGACACCTGAAAATTACAGAGAAGAAGTGATCAGTTCTGATCTGCAATCATTAATGGCTGTAAGCTATTGTAAATCATCAACATGAACAGGAGCTTATTTCGCAGATCAAAGTTATCATGTTTGAGGACTATTACAGTAGTGTTTTTCTCATAACTCATCCAAAAAGAAACAAGAAAAAGAATAAAAAGTAGAAATTCAAGCATAAATATCTTGATATCAAGCATCCATATTCGTTAAAATGGAACCTACTCAATGAATAGCCAGCCACTACTGTCAGAACAGACCACAAAAGCTATGGCATTTATTTTAAAATATTTCTGCCTTAAGGTACCATATAACGTAGAGTAACTCCGTGGATATCTGATGCACAAATCAGGAGTCCAGAATCTGATTGCATCAAGCTATTAAAGGTAACAGAAGTGACATATCATGAGAGCAACTACTCAGAAGGAAGATGCAGTAAATCAATGTCGGTCAATCAAATCTGGTAAAAATTCATCATTTTTTTTTGTTTAATAATTGTGATATGAAAGAATAACGCTACAGCTTTATGTCATCGTTGTCAATCCCAATGTAAAGTATGGAACCTCCAAAACTACCAATTTGCAAACAACTAAAAACAAATCTCTGTTCAGTAATCCTTTAATCTTTATTACCAATGCCCAATAATCTCCAGACTGGTGCATCTGCAGGTGGGGATAAAATGAAGAACACATCTACAAGCAGTACCACAAAGGCCAGTGAAATTTATATTGTACCTTGACAAGTGGGAAAACATCGAATCAGATCTAAGATAAGCCTACTGGATGGTGCATGATTAAAAGTTATGTTGGTCTTTGGACATCTAAAACAATATAGGATCACAAGTTGATCTGGCCGATGTGGTCAGCGCAGGGTTTTAAATCGCAATATTAGCCAGAGCAACAGTCACGGTCGCGGTCATGTGTAACGGGCATCGGGAGAATCGGTCAATCCGTAACGGGAATCGGTAACAGCACCCGTGATTTTTTTTCAAGGGCTAGCAAATAACAAACTCTTTGATAAGCATATCCTATACTTACTACAAATTGAACGTTTATAAATGTTTTTAATTAACATTTCGATACCTATCTTTGAAGATGAAGACAAAGTTCAAGAGAGGAAAGCAAAATCAAATTGTTGGGTTATCTCGAGTCACGTATTAGAAGCATCAGCCGATACGGACCGATACGGCAGTGATACGTGATACGTATCATCCGTATCGATCGACACTCTTGAAATTTTCTACAGCTCCGATACCAGAGTGCGTATTCGAATCGTATGCCTAAGATACCGTCACATTACAGCCAATGTGTAACAGTATTAGCGATATTTAAAACCATGGGTCAGCATTGTCTGGTAGACTTCACACACCAACGTGATTGCAGGGTTTTAAAATCGGCCAATTCGTAGCGGAACTACACTAAATTTATTATGTAATGGGTTGCAAAATAAAACAGGAGGAACCCCATCCATAAAATATTTTAAATGAGTTGGTATTCAAAATACCTTTCATTTGGTCATTCAACTTATTATGCCTGAAGAACATAACAAAAGGCACAAGATCCCCCACTCAAACTTACCAGAGTTATACAAAACAACAAGATGCCATACGTAATATATCTTGGTAAGTATCTTTTCATTCGATTATGTTCATAATGGTTTTCTTTTTGAGTGCATATGTGGGAGGGGCAAATTAGTTAAACATAGAAGTAAGGACAATGAGTAATTGAACTATCGATAAAAGAGAACACAATGGACAGCTTGAGAACATAATAATAAAAACAATAGTGTGTGAAAATACTAGAACCTATTTCAAATGAACTAGATATACTGCACACTGCACAACAGTCAAAAATATAAACATGAAAGTATTTCTCACCTGCAAAGAATATATCCAATAGGATGCCATGCAAGATCCCAAACACTATTATCATGTGCATTGGGAGTTTCAACCTGAGGAGTTTCGTGACTGCACATAACCGAAGGATTGGAGTCATCAGAGATGAATACGTCTGAAATTGAATAAAATTTTGCAGCAAAAAACAGAACTAAAACATCCAAGTACACTTCACAAAATAAGAGAAAGAAGCACTCATCACAATAAGTGGTCCGAACAAGCTAAATTGGTTTAAAAACAACATATATGACTCTTGGGTCCCTAGGAGGAAAAGACACTATGAGGTTAAATTTCTGCCATCCTAAATGGATTGACTATAGATAGAATTCTAGAGCATTAATCTAGAAATAGAGCTCAATTCACAAGTGAAATTTTGAAGAGACGCTGTACACTGTAAATGGTATGGTCTCGGCAGAAGTGAAGCAAAAAGTATTGCATACACGCCTAGTGAGATCAAGAGTGGCAGAATGGAAGTTAAAACAAGATGGGATAGAAAAATTTCAATGCGATTGTATTATATATCACAATCAACCTTTCTTCAACCTCGCCCCCCCACCCCCAAGGGAGCCCCATGGAGCATATCTCAAATCAAGAGAACTTCATATGTTCTGGGGAAAAAAAACCTATGTGACACTGATCAAAGGCAGTAGGAGAAGGCACTGATCAAAGGCAGAAGGAGAAGGCACACATGAACAGCAGTTGGAGAAGGCATGCGGCCCATTGGTTAACTAACTATAATTGATCCCAAAGGGAGCAAAAAGGATCCAAGGGATTAGCGTAACTAATGCCAGAATAATAGTTATACCATAAAGACTGAGTTGAGAGAAATTCATTTATAAATCTATATTGACAATTGATGAGACCCAATGCGAGTAAACTAAAGGAGCTTTATATACTTTGAAAAAGGTGTCAAGAGTGCAATCCGCATACACAAGACATACACAACACATTATATACCAACACAGTCAAATTTGACAAATTTCTAATGTCTACAAAGCCTAAGAGCTTGCAAAGGATTAACCATTGCAGATACCTAACCAGCAACTATACAATATACTGGAAAACTAACTCTGGAAAAGATGGATTTGAGCCTTTGGTATGGTGCTTCCCTTTTTCCATCAGGCACCCAACCATAAACAAGTCATCTGCCAATCTAGGGATCAGGAAATTCCATACAAGCAGAACAGTAATGCCAAAATTCTTCATTAAATTTACTGATTCCCCTAATTCCATGTAAATGTAAGTTATAACAACTATTAGGGATGATTTTCTTCTTCTATAGAATCATAGGTAAGAATCTTCCCATGAGTAGCCACTAGCCACCCAGCATAAAAAAAAAAAATGCCACTGTAAGAAAATACTATCGTCCTAAAATTCCTTTCCAAAGAAAATAAGTAACCAAGCTGCCCTTCAGTTATTTAGGGCAAGATATGACCTCAACCCTTCCAAAATGCAAAGAGTTCTTCTAATCCCATCCTTCCGGAACGTAAATAACTGGTTTCTTCTAGCTAAGAACTTTGTTTCTTCTTTTTTTTTTTGGAGATTTTCTGTCAACCCTCATGATAAATGAAAAGAAATCTTCATTATATACCAATGTGTTTCTAATCAAATCGAATAGCAACACTAGAATATGAGAATCACAAAGGAACTTGTGCAATCAACTAACTAATATATAATATATATTCCACATCATCAGGATTTCAATATTGACATTTAATAATACGATAGTGATTTTCCTTTTCCACAAAATCAATTTAAAAAAAATGATAAATACCACAGATAACTAATGGAGAATGAAACTACTCTAAGATAGTAAAAAACAATGCCTCCAGGTAGGTAGAAATATATCCACCCCACCCCACCTCACCCCCTAAAAAAAATATTATTATACTTCTGAAAGGTATGTCGGATACCAGGCATTCAGATGCTCATTATAAGAATATTGACAGCTATCACATGAAAATAAATTTGAGCACAAAAGATCCTACAATGTGGAAGAGAACAACAAAGAAGATAGATAAGTGCAACAGATAAACAATTGTTCTAAATGACAGAAAAGGAATTACCCAATTAGCCAATGAAATATAGATCCATCGAGACTGCCGCTAACAAAATATTCTTCATGAAATGGATGCCAAGCCAAAGCTAGATGAATAACAAAAACACGAGTAACAAAAGAATGAGGTGTGTGAGACAATTTCCATGAAAACAAATACATGCAAGGTCAAATATATACAGATAACCAAATATGTTTCCCTAAAATTTCTTGATCTTCAACCTTAGATGTGATAACAATAAGATATTAGAATGGATTTCCCTAAATAATTTGGCATGAAAATCTACTAGGATGTAACCTGTGATTCACAGGTTTGGTGAGAAGCTAACTCTCCCTATCAAAAAGGAACTCTCTCTATGTATGGCTCAGTCATAAATAATTATGCGATGAGATCCTTCCGAATGGACTAACAGAATTCCTAGAGGTATTACTCACTTTTGTTTTCTTAACTGAAGAAAAAATTGCAAAATATAACAGCAAGTACAAAAATAAGTAATAACCCCCAGTAGAGCCTAACAGGTTACAACATGTCGATATTGAATGTGTTGGAGGGACTTTTGCTACTGAATCCCATCCATAAACCTAGACCCCGCACGCTGTGGATGTTAGGAACTCAGTCTTTATGACATTTTCATGCTTGAAGCTGTTGTTTGCCACTACCTGCCTACCACTAAAGAACCTTCAACTGGCTAGAGAGCCAGAGGGGTAGGTTTTTTTTTTTAAAACTAAGTTGCTCTCGTCAAGTAAATGTCTAATATACCAAATATACAAGAACCTGGATTCCAGTCACCTGGCACAGCGTTTTATTCTCGGTATGTTAATGAAGTAACTAACAGTTTAGAAAACAAGGTCAGTCATGCTTTAGCACAGCATCTTGTGGCTAAATATACCAATACATCAAATAAATGATCATTTAGCATAAGGCGCAACATCAAAATTCTCTCTCATAAGGCCTGATACATATAACACCAAACATATGGCTTCACCTTATAGCTTGCAAATCATTTAAAATCCCAGGTTGCAACTTGCAACCACTGGCATCAAGAAAAATATGATATATTTTTCCAGAATTTCAGTTTAGCTACATTAATGGCCACAACCGTAACCAACACCAGATTATAGTAGAACGACACCAAGGATCGTTATGTAAGGGCCCGGTAATTCGTACATAGAATAAATAAGATAAATAATAATTACGTGTTCATATGCTTATTTGTTATTAAATACATTAATTATGTGTCTGTATGCTTATTTGTTAATACAATAATTATGTGTTTATGTTTCGGTACGTGTTTTGTTTTTAGGTTGGTTTTTTACCGGACTTTTTCTGTGAACCTTGAGAACAACACCCTAGCTAGCTGAAAACCTTATTTGGACCAATCATCCATATCTTAAGCCCAAACTTTGAGCCTTTAACCCAATTCTTGAAAATATGCCCAAATACCCAACAAAATAAAATGGCTTTTAGTCAACCCATTTTCTTCTTTTAAGCCAAACAAGGCCTTATGTATATATTTAACTTATAAAAATCAGATTTTATAAACATATTTCGATTAAAAATAAAAGTCTTACATTACTAATTTTAATTATTAAAAACTATGTACACCAAAAGTTTTTAAAATTCCAGCCATTTGGCTTAATTTGACCCATGCCACCTTTAATTATATATTTTAATCTTGTAACAATACTCTTAAATATTTATCTGCCAATTATATTTTAATTATTTTATTACAATTCAAAAGAAAAAGTGGCCCTATTTCTATTTTGAGCTTACTGTATGCTTATTTTAAACAAGGTGGTATACACCTATACTTATAATGCCCTATCTATATAATTATGTAGTGAACTCAAGGCCTTATATATATGCATATATATAACCAAATAAGATTTTTATAATCCCTTTTTTCCTTCTTTGAGTGTGAGAATAGTCCAAGGTCACTTCAATGCAAGAGCCATCACATGGCCCTATGCCACTTGTCCGATTTGTTCTTCTTCCATCACTTCACCCATGCAAACTAAACATCATAACTTCAGGGTTCCACCCCTCTTGATCAGATTTTTTCTCCCTTTTCCCTTTCCTTTGAGTGCAAGTTTAACAAAAAACCCCGCTCTTGGTAAAGGAGTTCACATGGCCTTCATGTCACTTTGCATGATCCCTTTTTCCCTTCATCATTTCTCATCATGCACCCAAGGCCTTTAAAATTCAGCAATCTCTCCCTCATATGCACGACATTTCTGAAGTTTTAGGAGATGTAAAAATGAGCAATCTGTCCATTTCTTCTTCTTCATCTCTTAAATCCTTTTTCTTTTGAGCTTTTATTTCAGGTTTTGTTCAAAAACATTTGCTTACATATCATACCAAAATATTAGAGCCATGCAATGAAGGAATAAGAGCCATAGAGGGTATTTATGCGTTTGTGTGATTTTCTTTTTCGGTCTAAAGTTCGAATTTTAAACTGAAAATTTATCTAGAACCTATTTCATATGTATTCAGGATTTGTGACTTTTCTTGAGACCTACATGCATGTTTTTGATTACACAGATAAATTTCTCTCGAATGGTGCATATGCTATCCAGAACAATCATCTCTTCAAACTAATGCTATTTTTAGTAGAAGTTTTTTTTTTTTTTGCACGAAACCACTTGGACTAGTTAAATTTTTGTCTTTATCTTTCTAACCCCACAAACAAAATCGCTAAAAAATTCCAAGTACACACCAAGTTGTGATTTTCTTTTCAAAATGTGTCAAATCTGGACAGTCTGCGATAAAGAATTATTTTCTTTCAAAATACAACACATTTTCGGAAAAAGTCAAGTTCCAGAGTTCTCTAACATCTATTTGCATTTCTATGAAAATTTTACAAACTTTAGAAATAGTCTAAGTCCATTTTTTGGAATTTTAAATCTAGGTGACAAAATCAAGTCTCTGTTCCAGATCTGTCACATTTTCTTATTTTGAGTAAAACCCTTGTTTAGAGGATGCTTTTGGAAAAATGTTTTTCACGAAAAAAGTTATATAACATCTCGAACTAGCTACTAGCCAATTTTCACAAATTTTAGTGAGAATTTACTATTTTAATCCTGGTTACAAGTGCCAGAATATATGAAATTCTGCTTGTTATTTACAAGTCACTTGGTGTGTAAAAGTCATTTAGAAGTTTTAACTTTATTTGTCATGTCTTGTTACTTATTGTTAATATATTAAATGAAATATAAGTTAGTGTGTGACACACTTTTTTATGCCAATATATTATTTCAGTTAGATGTGTATATGTGACATATATGGATATTTATATGTTAGTTTTTTTAGTTAAAAGTTAGTATGTTAAAAGCATGTGACTTGCTAATTTGATTATTTAATTATTCGTTGAATATTAGCATGCTTGTGAAAATTGCTAACTTGAATATTAGCACGATAGTTCCCATGGTATGAATCCTTTCTTATAAGTATAATAGCATGAGAGTTCCCCATGTTAATTGATCTCTATGTTGAGATGCATGTTATCCGGTTAAGTTAGAACAAGTCTCAACCTTTGATTAAACACTAAGTAAAATACAAAGGAATGTCTTAGGCAATACTGACGTCATTTTTATGTATGCTCACATTTCGCGGGGATATGACCCTTAACAGAGCAGAATGGCGTTCATGTAACCGATCCCAATTAATTGGGATAAAGACTTAGTTCGGTTTCGTTTGGCCCCTAACCTACACCATACACAAAGTCAGGCTGCACGACTGGAAAGTGGCATTACTTCTAAGGCCTGTACTTGTTACCACAATCGCGACGGAAGCAAAATATATGCAAGTGGTTGGGCATTCCGTGTCCATTTATCAAATCAAAGTCTAAGTACCAACTTCACTTTTTGATATAAAGTCTTGATAAGTCACGACACTGTTTTCGTTGACCCAAACACAAGACATCTTATCTTAGTGTACAAACCATGAGATATCTTCACATAACAAATGCAAAAGACTCCAGTCACCGCTTCACATATTTACAAATGTACACAAAATGGAGTCCGAATCATACACCATTTCTTGTAATAAAAAAAAGATGTATAGGAAAATCTAAGCTAACTAGCAAGTGAATAAAGTAATGCGAAATCCCAATACAGATAAATTATAATCAAAAGCAATACGGTAGCCACAACAGCCGTAACAGCGTCATAAGAGGCATAATGGTCCATAATGGCGCCGTTTCAATTACCGTATCAGTCTTACGGGGCGTGAAGATGCTGAATTTGATTTTGACCAACACAGACCTATCATTTATGAAGCTTATATTTTCACCATATAAGCAATCCATAGCAATCAAAACTATCTTCCATACCGAAGTGAAGCTTCATTTGTAAGATTTGGCCCAAAACCTCTTCAGATCAATCCATACCAATCAAAACTATCTTACATACCTGGGTAAAGTATCATTTGTAAGATTTGCTCAATATCTTCCAAACCTGGGTGAAGTTTCATTTGTGAAATTCAAAAGTCAACAATTGACATGGTTCCAAATTAGAAAAAGAAAAATATTCTTTTAAAAAATATATTTTAAAACAAAATGTTCAAACATTTTAAAAGTTAGTCTTGTATGGGTCGACATTGATTTGCATGCATGATTTGGATCAACACACATGCTTCTGAAAATGAAAAACATTACATGTTTTTATAATATTAATAAAAATCCAGAAATATCTTTTCTTAAAAAATTTCTTAACTTCAACTGTCTTCAAGATCTTTATATCTTGGGTATTTTAGCTTAAGTTTAAAATCTCTATACCTATTAATAAAAAAACCTAATGTCATTTAAGTTGTGCATTATGAACTCATAATGTATGAATTCATTAGTTACTAAATAAAAACATTTAAAACTGTTTTCAACCAAGTTAAAACTAGTACAAAAATTAGGACATATATTGGATCATGCGTAGAAAGTAAAACAAAATTTATCAAAACCATTTTAAACTCCAAAAAATGTAATATTAGAATAACAAACATGTATCGGTTAAGTTTTTTTTGCGTACGTAAAAAAAATCTCGACTCCGATTAACACTATGCTCTGAAACAGTGTCACTGCCATCATAGAAATCAAATAAAAGAAAAATATGAGAAAAGTAGGAAAGAAGAAGAAGAGGAAGAACATGTGATGGAAGAATAAAAGCAGAACCAGTGGAGGAGCACGCGCGCGCACACACAGAGCAAACGGCTTCCAAATGTTTAACTTTTAGTCAACTTCAAGTTCTAATTCCTTTTACACCAAAAAGTCCAGTTGAAGGACTCAAAAGACCCCTAAAGCAAATGGATATTTTCTATAACTAAGCCTACAGAGTATAAACTTAAGCCTCTAAAAGTGTAAAAATTGCCTAATTAGCCAATAC
>JAULJZ010000022.1:3741573-3757305 GCA_032270985.1 Heliamphora pulchella | reverse complement strand
TGAGATATTGGCAATTCATGAAGCAAGTCGAGAGTGTATTTGGTTACGGTCAATGGTTCAACATATTTGGAAAAAATGTGAATTTTCCTCTATTAAAGATACTCCAATAATATTGTATGAAGATAATGCGGCATGCATTACACAGATCAAAGGAGGCTACATCAGGGGTGATCGAACTAAGCATATTTTTCCAAAATTCTTTTATACGCATGATCTCCAGAAGAGCGGCGACATTGATGTTCAGCAAATACGCTCAAGTGATAATCAAGCAGATTTATTTACAAAATCATTACCGACTACAACATTTAGAAAGCTAGTAGAGAGAATTGGAATGCGTCAACTCAGGAATTTATCATGCGAAGTCGAGGGAGAAACACTTATCTAAAGAACATTAGTAGATTGTACTCTTTTTCCTTCGTCTAAGGTTTTTTCCCACAAGGTTTTTCTTAACAAGGTTTTAATGAGACAATTTGACGGCATTTATCACCATGATGGGAACACAAGAATATTGTACTCTTTTTTCTTCACCAAAAGTTTTGTCCCATTGGGTTTTTCTTGGTAAGATTTTAATGAAGCATATTCTTAGTGTATGGTCATTCAAGGGAGAGTGTTATGAAATGAATGAAATAAATGAACTATAATGAATTACCATATTAATAGTCTTTATAAATGCAGTCTCATTTCGTATATATATATATATATATATATATGAATCAGATTTTCATTTAGAAGAGATTGAGATAGAGTGTTGTATAAAAATTTAATTTTGCAAATAAATATATATATGATCCTGAAGATTTATGATATAACTGTTCCTGAAAAATTAGTTATTTTTACATATTTGAGTTCAGTATTTATTTACTAGTTTAAAATTTTATCAATTTATTATTTTCATAACAATATATATAAAAAAAAAACTTTTTTTCCCAGAGTTTTATGCATTTAAACCAAATTGTCGGCGTCCATAGTGACGTTAGCTGGGTTGAAGGTGGAACCTTTTTAAAAGAGAAAAGCACCGCCCAATTCCTCTCTCTCTCTCTTTCTCTCTAACGTAACTCGCTTTCGATTGTCGCCTCGTCCAAAAGGAATTCCTTCCCGTTTCGCCCCCAACAAAATCAGCCACCACCGCTCACCTAACATCCAAAATCCACCGCCACCGCCTTGTTTACCACATTCATCGCCGACATCGCCACAACCATCTCCGCGACCTTTATCACAGAAATTTTACGACGGAGATCATCTCGATCTCCCCCGACAGCGCCAGAGAATCAAACCCACCGCTTCTCAAGCCTTGAAATTGAACGGTCAAGATCATCCTAGCGCACTTCCTCCGATCACCATCGCCGAATAGGGCAGAACACTTGGAACGGCCAGGGTCATCTCGTTATTCTTCAATTCTTCCATCCCGCGACACCTATTAATATCAAACCTAGAAGATCCAGAGGGGGTCAATTTTTTTCGTCCCGTGAATTCTCTGGTCTCCCTGTTTGGAAATTATGGCTGGTTATGACGGGAAATTGGAAATCTCTGGAAATCCTAAATCCTCGATATTCAATCGATCCCTAACCCTGCACTCTACGCCAAGCGAATTCTTAAAGAAACCCTACCTTTACAATTCTCTCGAACGAAACGGATCGATCAAGAAACTCTACAATTCGTCGTTCGAATCGGTCGTGTCAGCCGGAAATTCAATCAAAGGAAAGGTGAAAAGGCTCTGCAGTGTATTCGAGTCTTCGAAATCCCCTACCTCGGTTTCGGACGAATCACCACCACCATCGCAACTTCCCTCACCGAGTAAATTAAAACCCGCGAAATCATTGGGTTCTGATTCTTGGGTTTCTTCGTTTTGCGATAATTCTTCTATTCGATTACCGGGTACCGAAGATCGAGTTGTGGTGTATTTCACTAGTTTACGAGGAATTCGACGGACATTTGAGGATTGTTATGCTGCGAAGATGATACTTAGGGGGTTTAGGGTTATGGTCGATGATCGTGACATTTCTATGGACTCGGCTTACAAGAAAGAGTTGCAGAGCGTGTTGGGAGAGAAGAATGTGACCTTGCCCCAAGTGTTTATCCGAGGGAAGTACATTGGCGGGGCTGATGTGATCAAGCAGCTCCATGAGGTTGGTGAGTTGGCCAAGATGCTAAAGGGGCTCACCGTTCGGGCACCTGGGTATGTCTGTGAGGGCTGTGGGGACGTTAGGTTCATTCCGTGCTCGAATTGTAATGGAAGCAGGAAGATTTACGACGATGATGAAGATCAACTGAAGAGGTGTTTGGAGTGCAATGAGAATGGGTTGATTCGGTGCCCAACTTGCTGTTCATGAATACAATTGCTCTTCTTTCAATACCGGTTCTTGGATGTGTCATTGGTGCGTATGTTTTGCTGTTTTTGGTTGTTGGTTAATGAAGGGTATTACTACAAATGATTTGAGTCTGCTTATGGTTTGGATCCAAACTCTCATCAGAGTGGAGTTGTAGTTTTGTTGCTTGGAGATTGATTTGATCCTCTCTGACCAACATAACTAAATAAAATTAGTGTTTTAAGTGACTTTGTTGTGTACATATCGTTTGCAAACATTATACTTTGGATAATGTTTCTCCATCATGTGATTGTAAATTGCTTCATTATATATGTAGTAGCATTTTCTATATTGATGTACAAATGCTACCTATATGTGCTGTGCATGTGTTTTGCCTCCTCTGTTGAAACTTGATGAAGAGTACAAGAATTACTTATGTAGTAAATGCTGTGGATGCATCTGCTTTACATTTTGGGTTATCTGTTCCTATTGAATTGGTCCGGTTTCTCCTTTCCTGTTTAAGTTGTCAATTTTATATGCCTGTTGATAGTCTTTCTTCAATGCTAGTGCTCTATATCTACAACTATTTATTCCTTGGTGTGTGAGAGATACCTTATTGGATGCAGTAAAATCATCACTGGAGAGAAGCCTTGCCCTTTTTCTTTAAGTTCACAATGTCATAACCAAATTCTAATACACATTGAACTCTAATGACCTAGTCCCTGCGTCCCAATCATTGGGTTGCCAATCCTTTGTCAGGCATCAAATTTGTATATTAGGAATGCATTGTTTTTCATAACTTTGTGAATTTTTTTCTACCCAATTTATATACACCAAAATATTGGCTTTTGTGCTGCTGAATCTTTTAGAAGTGTTAGAATTGTGGTAGAACATTGTATTGTTTGCCTTAATTTTCCTGGTTTGGGTTGGGTTGGGTTGGTTTCTAATTTGCAACTTGTATAATAATGGATTTGAGTATTCTAGCAATGGTTGTTCATCACTAGTCTTTACGATGCTTAATATTTGCTTCACTATGATTACTTACTTCTGTAACACTATTGATTGTATCCTTTCTTCAAAAAAACATTCCTCTTTCTCCCACTTTTGCTGATCTTATTATGCTGTCTGAGCTTCATTTTCTTTCTCGCTTGCATTTCACTTCCCTTCACCGAGATTAGAGACTTGATAGGGTATAGCTTACGGGCTTACTATTGGTTTTGGGGTCTTGTGTTTATACTTGTATGGTTATTCCATTTTCACACATCGCTTAGGTTTATGACATTTTGGGCAAGTGTTCTAATCGGACACTGGTTTTTTCAATTAAATTTATAGTGGATTTTTTTATGGCTGATTTGAAATTGACTTTTTGGTATGTGCTCGAACTTTTGGTTGTGGATTTTTCACAAAAATTTTGGCTTCAATGTTTTTGGTCGATGAAAGTTTGAATAATGAATACTACAAAAAAGAGCCAACCAGTAATTATTAATTAACTATGGCCCGTGTATCTTTTGTTTTATTTGACTTTTAACGTTCATTTAAGTAGTAACGGCTTACTGGAATTCATGGGAACATTAGGTTGGTTCAGCCTGAATTTTAAAGTTGAATGTGAATTGGAATCGTGGTTCAGCTTTGAACAGTAATGACCAGACCATTTTTCTTTCAGCTTCACTGTATGTTAAATACTGTTTGGGCTTTTTTTTTTTACATTCACTTGTTGCTATAAGAGCTTCCACTCTGTCGATGTAGTTACTTTACAAAAAAAAAATTGAATGGTCGAATCGGAAATGGTTGGATTTTGAGTTTGAAAAGGGCGTGTGACCTTTCTATTTGGTTTTGGGTTCTTGGAAACAGGCATACGTTCTACAATGCAATCTCGAGATGATTTTTCTATAAATTTTGGGCTGTATGTGGGTTCTTGGAAACAGGCATACGTTCAATATCATAAAATACGGATTCTTCTATGAAGGAGTGTCATGTTGAACATGACAATCTTTGAGTACTCTTAAATATGTATTCAATACTTTTTAATTGTGCATTAATTAAACAATTAAATTTATAATATTATAAACTTTTTTAACCCTTTGCAGATGCTTCAATTACACTTTTTGAATTTTTTGAACACATGTTTGTATTTTGAATTTTTTCATAATAATAATATTTTGCATTTTTTGAAATTCAAAATTATGTAAACTAAATATATTTTGAAGCATTTATAAAATAAAATATAAGATTTTTTATTTTAATTAATAATGTGTTACATATTTTTTATTACCATTAAATAAATTATTAATATATTTAGCATATAATCAATATATAAGAAGTATAGATTTTTAACATGTTTTATTTGTAGTGACATACTTTTTTTAAAATCAACATGTCAGTCAGCATATTCGTATGTATATCATGTCATGTATTCGTCCATGTTATTTAGTATAAAATCACTTTTGCTCATATGCTAGGTTAGGTAGAGAACAAGGCCAATCTTAAGAATTTAAAGGCCTACAGCAGGCTTGTAATGTGTGGCTCCAATAAATTTTAAGGTAAATTTTAAAATTCAATTATAAAAACTTAAGTAGGTAAAATATGTTTGTAGTCAAATCAGATTTTTGTCCCAAATAATAGGGGATGGTTTCATGAATCTTTTTATGCCAAAATGCTCTGTTATGAATTTTTTTTCAGTTATTTTTAATAGATTAATTTTTTTTCTTAATACGATATATCTTGTTAATTTAGGTCTATCAATTCTCTTAGTTTTTTTTATTATTCATGATCTCGACGCTTTTTTTTTTACTACTGTATCAATTGTTCTACATTATATTTGTTCAAATCATCTTAATATATTTTTTCTCAACTTCTCCTCAATTGGTACGATTCTTATCATTCTATAAATCTTTTCATTTTTAATTTTATCTTTTCTAGTCTTATCATATATCTACATTAATATTCTCTTTTCAACAACACAGTTTATTTATGTAGTCATGTTCAACAAAATTCAATTTACAAAAAATAATTGAATACAACATAATATCACTTATACATTAAGCTTTTAACTAATGTAGTATACACTTTTTAATAATAAAATATTTTTATTCAATATTTGTGTATGACTACATACAAATTGGTAAAAATAATATTAATATTTTAGAATTAGAAGGTTATGGCTGAAGAATATTTTGATTGTAATTTTTATTTTTTTTATATTCTATTCATATTATTTAACATTTTAAATGTTTAAATCAATTTAAAATTATATAAAATTCTAAGTGGCTGAATTGTTACAACTTAACAAAAACTAAACTAAAAACAAATAGTGTCCGAACACTCCTCGGGCACTCCTAATTTTTTAGACTTTACAGGTACTTCAATAATACTTTTTGAACCCTCCGAACACGTCTTACGTGATATATTTCTCATAGTAACAATGTTCCATATTTTTTGAAACTCAAAATTATGCACACTAAATAAATTTTAAAACATTTATATAATGAAATATAAAATCTTTTTATTTTAATTAATGATATGTTATATTTTTTTTACCATTGAATAAAGTATTCGTATATTTAGCATATAATCATATATAAAAAATATAAATTTTTAATATATCCTATTTGTGTCGTCTTTTAAAAAAAAAAAAAAAATTGACATAACAACATATATTCCTGTCATGTCTTTTTAGGGGGGCAAAAAAAAAATTGACATACCGTTAGCATAAAACCTTCACCTTTGCTTGTATGCTTTGGTTAGGTTTGGTAGAGATTTAGAGAACAGTGTCATTAGTTATCAGTGATGATGTTTCAGTGATTTTTCCTGTTTACTCTAGGCGAACTAATCAAGATTTCTGACAAGAGTAAAATTTCAAAATTTGGTATTCCAAATAATATAGAAACGCAATCGTGGGTATATATATATAAGGCCAGAGACAGATACAATACTTCTTCCAACTTCCTCCATGACATTATAATAGATTAATTCAAAGTGCATTACATAGTTTAGTGACTCGGTGAAAACAAAACTCTCCACCTACTTCCAATACAAACACGATACAGCACCTTGATAGCGCACGCAGATCGAAGAACCACAATATTCTTCCATGCACAAAACAAAGATGAAGAAGAAAGACTATTAAGGACCCCCACAATGCAGAAATATATCTAACGATTCTAATCAATACATAGGAAAACCCTATTTGTTGCATCGACATCACGTATCAATCTTCCACTCATTTGATGATACCATATGGACAAGCAAAGAGTGTTTGCCTCGTATCCATAGACTACCTACATGACCCGAAGTTCGACACCGAAACTAATCTACATATATGGTTAAAACAAATCAATACAAGTTCAAGGAGAGAATCATATTACTGTTCCTTCCAAATCCTTCCAGTTACCCTGAGCTTTAGTTCTTTACGGTCACCCCCCGAGAAGAAGAGAGCCATGTTGCGTTGGATGATGAGACCATCGAAGCTATCACGAACCTTTCGGTGGCTGTCCCTTATGCTTCTGGGCACCCCTTGCCAAATCATCTTCCTCCCATTCCCTCCAACCTCAAGACTGTAGCTGTAGTTCTTTGCCTCGTTATCATCACCCATGAACCGCAAGAACGCTATGTACACAGGAGCCATACCAAGCTGGAATGCTTCGAAATGTAAACAGAAATATTGCCCAAAGCAACTGAAAACCTGGAGAATGACACGAGCTCATCAAAAATATCAAGTGCACAGAAACAGAATCCAGCAATGACAGAAATTCAGAAAAGGATGACACAGAGACAATAGAACTTTATGTAGACTGTAGCGACCCGGAACGATTTTATCTTACGGCTAATTAATTTGACATGATAAAATCACCGGAAGTAATTTTTGACGATTAATTCCAGGACGTCGGAAAAATTTTAAGTATTTTATTTAGAATTAGTAAAGTTAAATGGAGATTTAATAATATTATATATTTATGTCTTTTACCAAAAATGGAATGTTCTAGATGATTTTAGAAAAAAAAAAATTTTGATAATAATATTAATACCTCTCAGCCGAAGCTGAGACGCTTCAGCAGAGAAGCAAAAAAAAAGAGCCGAGAGAACAGAGAACAGAGAAAGCGCGACCACGGCCACCATCGCGCCATCGTCGCCCCACCACCGCGACCACCGGCACCAAATTACCCATCATCGCCGTTAACTTTGTCACAGCTACCCCCAGCTAACGCCGCCGGCGTTGTCCTCCCCTTGTCTCCTCGTTTTTGGATTTTTTTTTCTTTTCTTCCGCCATAGAAGAAACTCCGAACTCTAACTTCTCCTCACAAAATTGATCACGTTAGCCACGAAATTAGACGACGCCGACTTGGATCCAAGATACGTGCAGCGAGAGCGATTCGTGGAACCAACAAAATGCCAGATTGGAAGGAGGCCGAAACCTAGGGTTTCCATACATGGCGAAATCTGAAATTTCAGGTCCCCGACAGGTAGGATTTAGACTAATTTCAGTGGTTTGCTTTGATTTGAGTTGATTTTGGTTATTACCCTATGAAACCCTAATAATTTAAGTGATTAAGCAAAATTTTAACTAATCGGTGAAATGTTGGGGTTAAATTTTATAGTAATTGTTTATCTATTGGGAATTGGATCATAGAAGTGGTAACTATGGTGGTGTTACCACACAATTGATGGGTTAGAGAATTGGAGCCATGAGTTATCTTGAGATTGAAAGGATTTTCATAAAAATCTAGTTAACTGACGTGTAATTGATTTAATTTGTGATTATTGGATAAGAAGTTAAAATGTGGGACATGTAATGAGAGGTTTCAACTATGTAGTTTATTCGTTTACGAATTGAAGATTAAGTTCAAGTTTAGTTAGCAAAATTTGGGGCCTAATAAGTATACACCTTAAGTTAAGTGCTTGGCTTTATTTAAATTCATAGAAAAGGAACAAAATTGGGAAATGTTATGAGTTCAAGTTAATTGTGATTGGCAAATTAACTTTAGAGTTCAATGACAAGGTTTGAGTGATTTACCAAAATCCTAATGAGATCTTGAAGTGTTTGATTTCGTTTCATGTTAGTTGGACCAGATTGAACCAAGTCAATGTTAGATTTAATTAATGAGTCAGTAAAAGATAAAAAGGAGATTAATTCAAGAATGACAACCAAGGGATTTGAGTTTTAAACTAAGGTTTGATTTGGGTTGTATTGTACAACTAAAACTAAACCTAATCATGAGGAATTAATGAATGTTATAAATTGCGAGTTGAGGATGTGGTCTATCTTAAAGATATGAGAACCGTTGCATAGAAACCGTGGTCGATATTGTAGTAAAGCTTGAAATTCATAAATGTTAAGTAGATTTGTGGATTCAAATCTTACCAAGGGTGACATACTAATTTTTCATAAAAGAAGAGATTAACCAACATTGTGAGGTTTATTAAGTGAATTAATTGTGATAATATTTACTCTTTGGTATTAATCGATGAGCTGTAACTTAATTATTTGAAATTAGAACACTTGGATAGTATGGTTAGTTCATGTATTTTAGGTTAAGTTTTTGAACTTGAAATAAACAAATGAGCTACAAATTCTTATTTATGGCGAAAATGGTTATTTATAAATCAAAGTTTACACTCCTATGTTGATGTGAGCAAATGTGGTAAATGTAGGGTTAATTTAAGAAATTAGTTAAATGATACGTTGGAGTTTAACTTAAAAGTTACGGGAATACATTGCATAGCTTTGAAACCATACCTCTAAACATGATATTGATACGTGTGGTTATGTAATGGAATGATGAGAGGAATTCGGTTCCATGGTGGGGCCCATGTGTTGAAATGAGATTGTTTATTTGAATTGAGAGCTTGATATTCTATTTTTAATTAAATTTTGAGCTTTGACTTGTATATGATATTTCATCATATAATTGGGTTATTATTAGATTGTTGGAAGCTCGTAATTTATTAGTAGGAATTTAATGATTTAAATTGACAATTTAATTGAAAATTTGTTTGAGATTATGATATGGAAGTAAAAAGTGAGAGAATGTATTGGATAAAGAATGTGACTTGAGAATATATGTATGAGATGGATTGTGGTTAAATTCATTAAACCCTTACTTTTGAGAACTTAAATTGCATATATGATATGAATTTATGCTTCTTATGGGAAGATTGTTTATTGAATGGAACTATATGGTAAAATGGGAACCTTGTAACATGATTGTTTAAAGATCGTTAATTGAACTTGTGATTTAATTAAGAAATCGGGAAGAAGTATGGAATTTTTGGTTTGTGCATGGTATAATGATTAAAATAATAAATTAACTTGAGTCTTATGATTTCATAAACAATGAGCAATAGTTGGGATTTATAATGAGAAGAGAATGTATTGGTGAAATTGAATTGGGGAGAGGAACGGTTTTTCGGTTGGACTCCCGGTTGGTTAATGGCTAATGAATGATGTATAGTTAAAGGAATATTGAATTGATGGTGGATGGTGGATGGTGGATGGTGGATGTGAATAAGTTAGGCTTGACTAGCTCCGCTGTAAAAGACCGAAAATTTGTGCAAGTTGGGTACCGTCGCTCTCGGGTTAGCCCCATAAAACGGATGCGGCTGAGATTGTCGCGGTTGTGACTACACGGCTGAGATTGTCGCGGTAGTGGCTTGGATTCACAGCCAAGATTGTTGTGGCAATTGACTTAACAGACTGGATAGTTAATTTAATAGTGAACTGATGGTTGTAACTACACGGCTGAGATTGTCGTGGTAGTGATTTGGATTCACGGCTGAAATTGTCGTGGCGTCGGTTCAATATTGAATTAACGGAGTTATTGAAAATCAAAGACAATGTGTTAAAGAAAATGTAAATGAGATATAAGAATGAGGAAAGATGAATTGAAATGAAAGTTTAATGATTTAATAAGAAAAAAGTTTTAAAAAAATAAAGATTAAGTAAATAAAGAATGCAGAGATAGGAATAAGAAAGGGTTATAAAAATGATTTGAATGTGATTGCATAATAGCATGCCATTCACACCTCACAAGTCATGCATTACACTTATTTTAGTCTTTATTCTACGGGTTTCGACTCACATTTGTTTAATTAAACATTTTACAGGTCATGATGGTCAAGAAAATGCTTAGAAGGGTACCATGGACTTAGGTTGGAAATTGAAGAGGAAATGAAAGTTGATGTTTTGAGATGGTTTCTTGTAAATCTTATATTTTGAATATGTAAAAGATACTTTTATTGTAATTAGCATGTTTACACTTTGATGTTGTGTTGATAGTAAAGAAGTTGATGAGCTCATGTGTGTAGTTCTTAAGATGTGTGTTTTGGGAAAATCTTAATGAAATGATAAAAGTTTTCTTAGATAAGAGTCTTGTTCATGAGAAGTGGATGAAGTATGTCAATGTTAAAAAGTACTATGAAATTAAATAGCCGTTAAAATACTTGTTTAGTGCCTTCGAAATTTATGTTGTTGGATTTGAGTTTGAATGTTGGGATTGTTAAACAGGTTATATTTAAATAGTTATACCGTAAAATACTTGAAAAATAGAGAAAAATCTGTCGAAATTTTTCAGTTTTACACTTGGAATATTTTTCAAAGTTTGGGAAGTGGCAACTTTTAATATAATCTAAATTCTAGACTCTTCTTTAAAAGGGGTTCTGATCCTAAAGGGGAGTTTAAGAAGAGGAGTTCTATCACTTGTTTTGAAACATATTTAGATAGTCACGTGAGATTCACGTGCCTCGGGTCCGGGGGCGTGACATAGACCTTGTTTGGCTAGAGATTTAAAGCTACATTTTAGCCTTTTTCTTAGAGCTCGAAATAGAAGACAGTCAAAAAAAGGCACAGTTTTGTCTGGGCTTAAAGCTAGATTATAATCAAACGAGATTTAAAGTAAAAAAAAAACAAAAAACAAACAAAAAGCCCAACTTGTAGAATTATGTACCCAGCGAGAACTTGATCCAAATAATACAAAATAAAATGAGAGTTTGTAACAAATAGAGAATCATACCGTAAGCATCCATGTTGCATTCTCAACTTCCTGCGGATTTGATTTGACATAACGGTGGTTAAAAGTACTGCCATTATGCATGTCAACTTTGTGATCATCTTTCAAATGGGCCACAAGGTAAGGAATATCACCAATGATCGTGCACTCTGATCCAGCATAAGGGCAGTTAAAGGGTCTGAATACACATTGGGATTCATGTTTTAGCTTGCTGTAATAAGGGTAAATGCCCATGCACCCGAAGGTCTGATATTTACATGGAAGTTCTAGTGATGCAGCCACCTTCTCTAAAGCTAGACATCTGATGTTCCCTAGTTCATGCCTGCAAGTGGGGCACCGGTTGTGCACCCTGGGCTTGCAACCCGAGCACAATGTGTGACCATTTGAACACTGCAACCAAAAGGAAGGAAAAAAACCAATGAATAAGAAGCAACGATTATTGTAATAAAAACATTCTACAGCGCCTACAGAAATGACAACTTTTCAAGAAACTGACTCTTAAAAAGTTATAAGAATGCTGCAGCCCCCATTTGTTGGAGTTAACAATCATGGATATCATCTGATCATAATCAGTCTTTTATAATCTATGAAAAAGAAGAAAAAAAGGATAACGTGAGGGGGGGAGAGACAGAGGAACCAATGACATATCTACACGTTATCTCAAACTGATCCTAAATTATTTATAACACAAGCCTCGATTAATGTTTATTCTGAAGGATTCTTTTGGAGTTGCAAGGTTTGGGAACCAAGTCAAAATCCAATGCAAACCAAACAATTTCAAGTATGATGGAATTGTCTTCTTCTCATGCCAATTCACTAAAGCAGATTGTCTGAGCGTATATATACTATATATATATATATAGGAATGTAATGAGTTCTTAAAAAATTTGAAACCTTTAATACTAAATTCTCCTTAAAAATCATATCAGGCATATCCCAAATTCCCTCATTTCACTATTCCTGAACACACAAATAAGGCTTGAATATAAAGAGAGAAAGGAAAAAAAAAAAAAAAAAGAAGAAATTTCCTACTCCCACGTCTCCCCCCAACAGGGCTAAATACAAATCCCCATTAGGAGGCTGCATTGAAAAAGGAAGAATCAAGCTCTATAAAAAAAATTATTATTTTGTTTGATAAGAATAATGCAAAATATTTTGTTAATATAATATAATTTACATTATAATATCAAAATTGATTTACATAAAAAAAATAAGGAAGGTCATTTTCTGGTGTCTGCAAAGGCAGTAGTTGCAGTGGCGGAAACAATGGCAAGAGTGGTGGTGGTGGTGGTGGTGGTGGTGGTGTTGGTGGTGGCGGCAGCGATGGCAGTAGCAGTAGGCTCCATTTATTTTAATATAAATTTTACTTATTTTTTATTGTTCAGTTTGACAAAATAATATAAAATATTTTACATCAGAAGATTAAAACTAATTTACATAAAAACATAAGGGAAGTTATTTTTTGTGTCAGCGGCGGAGAATGGCAGCAGCAGTGGTGATGATGGAGGAAGACGTGTTGGCGGCAACGGTGGCGGTGGTGGTGGCCAATGGGTAAAAAACAAGAATCGAACTGCTAAATATATTTTGCTTAGCTATTTCATTCAGAAGTGTAAGGACATTAAAGGTATGTTTTAGGATAACAGTACTTGAAATTTTGTTGAAATCAAACTGCTAATTTATAGGGAGGGGCGGCGGCGGCGGCAAGTTGAGGATGAGGTCTCCCATTTGATCGGGGCAGGGGCAGGGGCAGGGCAAGAATGAGGTCTTCCATCCTCATCCACATCCCCTATTTGATCGGGGCAGAGACGGAAAAAAATATCAAGAAAGTAGTAAGGGACTGGTGGGTGTAGGAATAATTTGGATATAGCTTTACGATTTAAGGTAGTAATATTAATAAGAGTTATAGATAATATAATAACTAAATAATAGTAGGTGATGGATTAGTATAACTAAAAATACGAAATGTAAAAAATTGAGATAAAGAAAAAATACATAAATATAATATTTCTATATTTAAACTTAAACTTATACAAATATTCATATTTTAAAAACTATGTATTTTAATGTAATTAGGGGTGGAACGGGGGAAAATTAGGCAGGGAAGCAAATACCGTCCCTACTCCATTTGTTATCGAGGATAAGAAAATCCATACATAATGGGGCAGGGACGTGCGGAAGCAGCACAAAATGAGAAAAATTGTCATCCCTACTAATTTCTAAGTGCTTCATCCTTTAAAACGGGATAAAAGAAAAATCCCTTTAATTAATCAAATCATTTGTAGCTTCATATCACCGTTGTAACCATGGTTGTTAGAATCGCATAATTCACGATTCGATTCATATGATTCGATACGAGTTTTGGACTACACGATATAAATCGTTACCTGTAATCGAAAGTCATATTGAATCGTACGATTCACGACTTGATTCTTACGATTTATGCAAACTTTTTTTATTTTTTTTAGAAAAGGCTCTTAATGATGCCGTTTAAGGCAATGGTGACAACCCAACCTTTTCTTTTCCCTTCTTCCGATCATGATAACCCCTTTCTTAGAAAGGCAAAGTGCAATCTATTCCATCCTTTAAAAAAGGTCCGGTGATCTTGTGCTTCGTCATCAAAATGATTCTTATTGTTGTTATTTTGGACAATTTTACTATAAGCTAGTTCTTTATTTTTTCAACCCATAAACTTAACACTTTGAAGTTCTAAATTTTCTTATTATGTGAGATATATATACATATTTATAGCCACATATGAGAATTTTATTATAATCTATAACAAATAATAGCAAAGTATATGTAAATTCATTCGCAAAAAATACAAGTGTAGAACCATTATTATTTTTTTGGGTAAGCACAACCATGGCTATCAATTAAATAACAATGATGAAATTAGGCATTTTATACATGACTTTATAAGAGAGTGTGTGTGTATGTCTATATATATATATATATATATATATACATACTAGTTACTGCCACACGCTATGCGCGTGCTATTGCTAAAAAGTTATAAAATGTACATTAAAAACTAATAATTAAAAATATAAATTATAATTTTATTCACGAATAATTAACATTAATATTCTTCCAAATTACTATTCTCGTGCTAACAATTGAAATGGAAAAATATGAAAATAGTCTTTTGAAATAGAAACGTAGTTGTAAGATATCATTTACAAATTAATTGCACTTTGCATTGTGATTGTTGATTAGTATTGTCAATTTCTATCGTCGTCATCATAAATCACTCCATCTACGTATGTCAATATCATTAATATTCTTTATTCTTATTTTGATTACCTTTTTTAGTAACATAAGATCAAAAGAAAATCTTTGCAGATGGGTCGTCGCTTATCAATATTTTTTTATTTTTTTAATACATAAATAGTTATAGGCTAAGCCACTAGGGTGGATATCTTGAGTAAGCTAATATTAAGAATAAAGATGAAAGAAAATCATTGCAAAACTTCTCAAGAAGAGTATGACACCCGAGCTACTCGGGTACAGTAGACCTACTCGGGTAGTAGAGCTACTCAGGTGCAGTAGTGCTACTCGGATACAGTAGAGCTACTCGGGTAGTAGAGCTACTCGGGTGCAGTAGAGCTACTCGGGTGCAGTAGAGCTACTCGTACAGTAGACCTACTCGGATACAGTAGAGCCACTCGGGTAGTAGAGCTACTTGGGTACAGTAGAGCTACTCGAATACAGTAGAGCTACTCGGGTACAGTTGAGCCACTCGGGCACGATTGATCCACTCTTGGTACATTTCACCCACTCTAGTACAGTCGGCCTGCTTGACAGTCGAGCCACTTGGCTCCCCTTCCTAGGAGAATGGTTCAACCTACATACAAAACTCCATTTTGGCGACAAGAATTATCTCTTCTTAGCTACATGATTTAAACAATACATCTGCTTGAGTCATTCATGACCCGAGCTATTCACCCCTCCAGTAGCTCGGGTATAAAACTTTTGCTCGTAACACGATTCACTCATTACCCGAGTTACTCACCCCTCTAGTAGCTCGAGTGCAGTACTTATTCTCATAACTCGAGTTACTCAAGACTTGAGCTACTCACCCCTCTAGTAGCTCGGGTGCAATACTTCTGCTCAGAACTCGA
This sequence comes from Heliamphora pulchella, assembly GCA_032270985.1. Classification (NCBI taxonomy): domain Eukaryota; kingdom Viridiplantae; phylum Streptophyta; class Magnoliopsida; order Ericales; family Sarraceniaceae; genus Heliamphora; species Heliamphora pulchella. Next base: position 3,741,876 of record JAULJZ010000022.1, on the reverse strand, counting down.
GTCACTCATGACCCAAGCTACTTGCCCCTCTAGTAGTTCAGATGCAATACTCATAACTCGAGTCACTCATGACCCGAGCCGCTTGGGTATTCTTCCACTTAACCAGTGTCAACTACTCTAACCCAGGTACTTAGGTGATGACATAAATTACTCATTCCAGTGGTGACTCGAATTACTGGGATCCAAACTGCTGGGACCCCCTATAAACTCGGCCAACTAATATCGTTGTTCATCATGCAGAGGCAGAAGACATTCCATAGCACAGACTATGAAGCGTAGCCCTGACTACGAATGAAGACCTTC
>JAULJZ010000022.1:3680924-3726321 GCA_032270985.1 Heliamphora pulchella | reverse complement strand
ATATGAGATTGGATTAATTGTCTTAAATTGATTAAATTGCATTGATGAATTAGATGTTGAAATTGCTATCCCCTCCTAAATTCATTTGCTGAATTTGGTTGAAATTGTGTTTGGAGTGTTGAAGTGTGACCGTTTTTTGCTGTGAAGAAATTGTGTCGATGGTGCCTTTAGGTAGGGTCATAACTAGTTCACCTACATTGTAGAACACAGTCCCACGAGTTCCTTAAAATCCAACCCACCCAAACACTGCCTGAAATGCAAGAGCCCATACTCTGAAGAACACAACTTTTTTCATTCGGGTGTTGCTTTGTTCGATCTTCGCTGGGAACTGCAGTCATTTTCCTTACTCAGGTTTTTGAACTTTGCAGATTATTATGTCTACTGTTTCCTTATTACTGTCTTGCTCTCACTACACGATTGATCTTTTATATCTCTATCATTTTGCTGGGGAAACAGAGGAAAGGAAAAGAAAGAAAAGGAAATTTTATCTTGCAATTTATGCTGTTTTCAATTTTAGAGAGAAGATAAGGAAAGTGAGTTGAGTGGTGCATTGAAAACTCTATGTTGGTTCCAATGAGAAAAAAATTTGGGATTTATTTTTATTTTCCTGGCATCCAAACATAGGAACAGTGTTTAATAGGGGTAGTGTGTAATTTATTTTTCAGGTGAAATTCGTGAAGTCATGCCGGACGTGCATGCCCTTGTGAATGAATTCACAATCAAGCTTAGAAAACGGTGAGTTCGTCGTTATTGTTTATTGGATTGTCAAATTAGCATTTGAGGTCATGTGCTCATGGTGTATTTGTTTGCCAGTATTGTATATTGGATTTTCAGATTGGGTTTTTGAGGTTGCGTTCGCCTGGGTGTGTGTGTTTGTTTTCATTTTAATTGTTTTTGGATTGTCAAACTCGCATTTTGAGGTTGTGTGTGTGTGCGTTTTGTCATTTTGGTGCTATGAATCTTTTGTGATGGCAGTAAGATTGAGGGCTCAAAGGCGACGGCCAAGCAGACGGCGGAGTTGCTTCGATCTGTGATTTCACAGCAGCGAATTCCCCACATAAACCAAGCCGGGGCTTTGATTGATGCTGTAAAGGGAGTAGGAGAGCAGCTGATTGCCGCAAATCCTGTGGGTATGCTTCCTATTAGTTTTCTCATTTGTCCTCTCAGCAATTATTGATCAATTAATTACAATTCACTGTTGTTAATACAATATTTCTGCACTTCTTTACACTGGCACATTGGTTTTGTAGGATAGGGCTCAAGAATAATGCATGTTGGCTATGTCACTTAATTTGGTGGTTAATTCTGCTAAGCAATAATGTTTAATTGCTTATTATTTAGGACTTTTGAAGATAGAGGAGATGTATAATGCTTTGTGAATGCTTCTGGTTTTGGAGCAGATGGGTTTTTCGTGGTTGTAGATCACTCTTAAACCATATATAGTTTCAGGGATGTCCTGGACAACATTAGAGAGCATAAGAGGAAGAAGAATTAGGAGAAGATGGCAGCAAAAGGACACACTAAATATTTACTAGTTTCCATCTATAAAGTTCAGTAGTTGCAGTGCCAGTTCTCTCTAATTTTATTTGATAAGATAGATGTTTCTTTGTTGGCTCTATTAAAATTCCTAGGCAGTTGGGGCAACTTTCTCGAACAAAGAGTAACAAATATAGTGACTAGACAAGAGACAACTTTATAAAAATATAAGGTTCTTAGGTAAAAATCTGATTGTAATGTCGCGCCAGAAGTCATTTGAGAATTGCGATTTTGGTTTGGAAACTTATACCTAGATGGAGAATTACATTTTATTACTGTTATTAAATTATCCTCTTCAGTATGCTATTCTAAAGCAGTTTTTCTGTAGCTGACATACCATATGGGAAAAGGGTTATGTTGATAAGTCATCTTCTCAAAAGCTTATCCAAAATAATGAAACATTAAGCTCCCACTCTACCTCATGCTATGAAGCACGGACACGTTGGAATAGGTGCCGTAGCTATGTCGGACACGCTGGACACACGGACATGCCAGGGACACACCAGGGCACGTGTTGGACACGCCGTTTGAGGTGTCCTATTTTTAAAAAAAGATTTCAATCGAACACGCTGAGGGACACGCAGGGGACACACGTGTCCAATTTCGGACATGCTTGGACATGCCAAACCTGATGATGAAATAAAAAACCCTAAAAGCCTCAACGCACAGTTTGAAAAAATACTCGGCCTCTCGCCTTCACTACCCATCACGACTTTCACCAGCAAGCTCGACGATCACCGATGACCTTAATCTCACTAGCGACAATCATCAACGACCTTCAATCGCTCTCTAAGTAAGCACTCGCATTTTTTTCATTCTATTTTTTGGTGGCTTCTCTATTTATTTTTCATTCTACTTGTCTGCGTTTTCTTCTCTCTTCATCATCTTTTTCTTTTTCTTCTTCTTCTTCTCCCCTTGCTTCCTTTGAGTCTTTGAATGATTCGATGACAATTGCATGTTTAGTTATTTTTTAGTGTTTTTTTTACCCTTTTGGTTTTTTCTTTACCCTTTTGGTTTTTTCTTTACCTTTTTTGTCATTTTTGATTTTTTTCTTTACCTTTTTTCTAGAAGTTATTTGTGAATGTTCTATTTATAAATATGGGCTAAATATATAAATAAAAATATATTTTCAGCCGTATCCATGCAGTGTCCGTGTCTTGATTTTTTTAAAAATCACCGTGTCCGTGTCCGTATCCGTTTCTGTATCCGTGTCCATATCTATACTTCATAGACCTCATGTTCAAAGACAAACAAAATGAAATTTATGTGGATAAACATAATAAGAGTCTAGTTGGCAACTAGCTTGAAAGGTAGCTTTTTTTCTTTTTTCCTTTTTTATCAAAAAAACTCAATTAGGTTCAAAGTATGCTGTCTAAGCTAGCTTGTTTGAAGTTGGTTGTTTGGGTGAAAAGCTAACTTTTTTCTTTTGCTTTTTGTTCAAATTGGGCAATATTACCTTTCTATATAGTTAATTATAATAATTACATATAGTTGACATTGATAGTAAATAAGTTAGCAAGTAGGGGTATTGTTGTCTTTTAGAATGTGGTGGGAGTTTGAATAAAGTATTATATGAATTAGTGTTTTGATTTGACTTTTTGGCTTTTTAGCTTTTTTACTAAACCGGCTATGTTGTTTTTTTTGCATTTTTGGCCAAAATGCTAAAAAGCTTGTCTTCCCAATCAGCCCCTAAATGAGGGAACGAATAAAAATGGAGAGTTTGAAGCAAAGACGCCGAGAATCAAATGCTTTAATACCATGTTATACAACCACTTGCTAAAAAGTGTAAGCTTTTTGGAAAGTTCTAACAAGATATATGTATTCAATTAACCAACCATTTGACAAAACAAAGGCCACAAGAATGAAGCATAAAAAGATGATTCTTCAGTAAGTAAGGATCAAAATTTCGTTTGGGTACGTTGTTTCGATTAGTCTAAAAATGGAAACATTTCAAAATATTTCGAAAATATTTTGGAAACATTTTGAGAATATTTCAAATGTGCCAAAATTAGAAATATTTGGAAACATATGGTGAAATTTGTATATTAAAGACTAATAATTATTTAATTATACACGAAGAGGTTTATATAGTTATTTACATAAAAGAATAAGTTCAAAACCATGAAAATAATGTTTCATAAAAGAACCGGCGGAGAAGTATACTTAGGCATAGTAAAATACACCATGTACAATTTTCTAAAAGAAAATTGTAAAAGATATAGGGAGAAAAATTAAATTTCTTTCAATAAAACAGTAAAACTTGTTTAGGTATGTTTAGGTGTGTTTCGAAAGAAACACTAGAATTTTGTTATTCCCCTAGTGCTTCGTTTCGGTCGCTTAGGAAACGGAAACGCCTCGGTCGTTTTTTGATGGAAGCAAATGGAAATTTTGCTCCTTGTTGGCAAGATGTAGGATTGAATAGAAATTGATAATGCTCTATTCATTGATGAGGATGCCAATGATTGAAATCCATCATAAGCATTCTTGACCTAGAAATCGAAGGAAATATTCAATTTCCTTGTTTTAAGAGTGAAGTTTTTCCTTGGGAGACACCCTCAACGACTTAGGTCCTTTAACGCCAATAAACATACTTAAGTTGTGTCTCCCAAATCAAGTGGAGAGGAAGATATGTACAGAATGGTATGATAGATATGAACAAAGATACTTGAAATCAAGTTGTCTTATAATCAAAGCTCTTATGCCATGCAAGACAACCTTTTTGCCCTTAAACTTAACATTGTTTTAAATGGGCAAAACAGCGCAGACCGAGTTCTCACAAAGGAGTACTTTCATTATATGAAACTGAAGAAAGGCATTGTTTAGTAAATTGATTTATAGAAGGCATGGTTTAGTGAGGTATACATGTCATTTTCCACAAAGAGTATGAATTGGCTATTTGGTTACATTTGACAAGTGATGTAGCACTGAAGTTCTAAAAAAGTCCGAAATTTTTGTGGAACTTCTGACATTAGTAAGCAATGTGACACTTGTGTGTAATCTTTCAGATGGCTCATGTTTAGATATAGCATAAAGTTCCACAACAAGTTGTTGGTTGACAGGTTAGGTGTCATTACAAACATCTCCAAGTTTATCATCTTCTCTGCCTAAATAGAAAACATGTTGCCCATGTCCTTTCTTAAAGCCTCTTGATAATATAACCGGGGAGCTGTCTTTATATGAAGGATAAGTGGAGAGTCAGGAGACTGTGTCCAGCCTTTTCACTCATATGGCTTATATTTGTTATATTGTTTTGCACAGCATCACTACTTATTTCCTGCAGTTTGTTCTTTCACTTCTCTCAGCTATTTAGGGCTTACAACTTGTGTTTATTTTGCATCTTGTATTCACTGGATTGCAGAGCTTGCTGTTGGTAATATTGCGAGGCGAGTTTTACATATCATTAGGGAGGAGGATCTTTCTCTTGCCACGGATGCTATTGGTGGGTTGAATTTATCTGCTGAAAGTGATGACGACGATGATGTTGATCGAGATGATCGCCCAGTATTGTCAGCTGCAGCTGTTGCCGCTGCTGCTAGAAGCACTCTAAGACCACCTTCATTGCAGACCCTTCTTGAAGATGCTCCCAACTCAGCAGCTGTTCCCCACACTTCTTCTTCTGGTGGTGATTCTGAAGGAAAAAGCAAATGTGAGTTCTTTAATGTTATGTTCTAGAAATTTATTCTATCAGTCCATCTAGGAAATGGTTAATTTGCGAAGTGTTTAATGAAACAGAATTGTGTAATCAGTATTCCTGTTTATTGGAATATGCAAGCAAAACAATAATTGAACATCTGTCAATCTTGATAGATTGTTTTGTATAGCATCATGGAAGGAGTGTATGTATGTATATAAGATTGAACTTAAATGGCTTGTGAATTAATAGGGACATTTATATCTTCCTTACAGCTGCTGATAAAACTTCAAGGAGTTGGAAACTAAAGCATAACGTCATTGAGGCAGTTAATGAACTTATTCAAGATATTGGCACTTGCCATGAGCAGATTGCTGAGCAAGCAGTGGAACATATTCATCAAAAGTACATCCCTGTTAAACCGTGGATTAAGTTCTATTTATTCTCTGCAACTTGCTTGTCTGACTTCATACATATTTGTGCCTTAGGTAGTAGGTAAAATGTACACGTAATCCTTTTCTGCATCTGATGAGTCAGTTTGATTGGGTGAAGTTTGTTTCTTCTTTATAAAATTTAATACCTCCCCCCATAGTTGAAATAATTTGTTCATTACTTATTTTTCGGTGGCATATACATTCACTCACTTGGAATTAGTATCCTATGATCATCCCTCGGTGACGGCGTAGTTTTAATTTATGTAACTGGATTAGTGAATATTCTGGATTTGAACTGTGAGAAATACTGGGGAATCTAATTGTTTTGGGTTAGCAGACTAAGGTTGGATACCTGGAGTAAATCTTAGCAAAATTAGTAATATGATTATGCCTTTTGCATCAATTGTCCATATGTAGTGAAAAATAAAGCAAAATGTGTTCATTGACCTTACTAAGTGTTTTGCAATTGTGATGTTCTTGCTAAAGCTAAAGGGTTTTTTTTTCCCTTGATAAGTAAGCTAAAGGGAAAATTATAGCAATACCTGTGAGGTCCGTTGTTCTCTATGGTATAAAATGTTGGGAGTTAAAAAAAAAATGTTCTAAAAGGCCTATTTTATATTGAGGATGATGGGATGAATAAGTAAAACTAAATCAAAGATAACTGAAGAAAATGTTACATTTGTTGCCAGTTACAAATGACTAATTAAAAGGAGGGAAAGTCGTTTGAGATGGTTTGGGAATATGAACTTAAATTGCCTAATGCTACTATGGACTGTATTGGAGTAATTTGGTTTAAGTTGAAGGGGACAGAAAGTAGAACAAGAATTCTGGAAGAAACCTGGGATCTGGTTTTATGGAAGGACATTAATTTATCAGATTTAATTGATTATGTGAGTTCACTAAGAGCCAACTGAGATTATGACCCATAATCCATTTAGCCAAGACCATAGAGTTATTAAGGTTTATTGAGATGGGCTTCACACTTTCTTTCTTTCTTTTCTTTGGTTGTTGAGAGAAGATAAGCATTGGGATCATTCCTAGACCAGATAGTAAGCTTAAAGGTCACATCTCGTATCATATTTGTTAATATTTAAGAAGGATGTGGAATATGCGATGCTATGAAATCCTGAGGGCAACTCTCTCTCGTTCTTTCTCTCTATTTTAGATCACTTTTTTCACTTTTCCCTTCCATGGATTCTCCTAGGAGGAGGTGTCTTTGTTTGGGCCCATACTGTGTTTTCTTTATCACAGGTGCACTTTGAGCCAAATTACTTCTAATTTGGATCAAGGTTCCTATGTCTTATGGTAGCCAGTTTACTTGCTGATGTGCTAGCCAGAAAAGGCCATGGGTATAGGTGAATTGTAAGTTAATTGTCTCTGCTTTGATGTTCTTTATGCAATTCCTCTAATTTTCCCAGGCCTTCTTTTGTTTTCCATTCTTTGGCAGAGACTTCTTTTATTTTTGTTAACTGTTTATGACAAAGCTTCTTAAAGAAATAGATTAACATGCCAATAGAATTATTGAGTTCTTCAGAGTTTTCACTTTTTTCTTGGGATAGATGCAGTGGCTGAAATGTCTACAGTCTACTGGTTAGTTTTTTATCTGAAAGAGGAATCTGTAACATAACGCAGCGTATTTGAGTTCTACATATCATATATAAATAAGAATATAATTGATCATTAATGGGGTGCGTCATGCGTATGTCACATGTTTTCTAGGGACATGGGGAAGCATTGCCATTGGCTGGAGTTAATAACTGAATGTCTTATATTTTGATGTGTGCTTATTTTGAACACATTTCCTTAACATGAATTAGAGTATCAAGGTAGGTATCTAATTGTCCAACTTCAGATTTAGCAGGATGTGACAGTATGCCTCCTGATTTCATTTGGATTATTTCCCAAAATGAGAATTTTGAAGGCATCCAACCTGAAACCAATTGGCAGTGGGTGGATAGGCCTGTAGACTATTTGAATCAAGTTCTAGATTAGGCATATCTAGCATAATTAGTACAAGTCTGGAATTCGTTATCTATATTGAGATAGATCCTTGATGCACCGCTTGTTACGGTTTGCCTTTATGTGCAAATTGGGATTATGTGGTATTTATCTCAGTGAAAGATCTAGTTGCTGTTGAACTCGTGTACTTGCAAAACATTTGCCGAAAGAAAGAAATTATTTATACTTGCATGACACCCTTGCCCTCATGTAAGAGCATCTCTTTCCTTTTCCTTCCCTCCCATTTATACCTTCTTATAACTATATGTCTAAACTGCTTCATATCACCTCCCAAAAAAAAAAAAATTTAATATTTTTCAATTTTAGTTTGAATGTACTTAACTCTGAAAATGTTTTTCTTTTCTTTTCCAGTGAGGTGATATTAACTTTAGGCAATTCAAGAACAGTAATGGAATTTCTTTGTGCTGCAAAGGAAAAGAAAAGATCATTTCGGGTGTGCGTTGCAGAAGGTGCTCCAAGGTTTGTGGGATTGGCCAGCCTTTTGTTTAAAGGCAACGAACTCTGTAGCTTGTACAATTTTGAATTGCTTCCTCTTTGTCCTATCCACTTCTATGACTCCATAATTTTGTTTTTGTTTTTACTTGGTTCTTTAGATATCAGGGGCATGTTCTTGCAAAAGAATTGGTGTCAAGAGGATTACAGACTACAGTAATCACTGATTCTGCTGTTTTTGCCATGATTTCCCGAGTGAACATGGTAATGCAGCTAGGCACTCCCCTCCCAACACACTCACACACCCCCACCCACCCACTTCTCTCCCTCTCCCTCCTTTCATTCTAGCGATGGGTTTCCTGGACTGTTTTCGGCTTCATTTGAATTTTTCTATGCGAAGGTTATCGTCGGAGCCCATGCTGTCATGGCCAATGGTGGGGTTATAGCACCTGTTGGGTTGAATATGGTTGCATTAGCAGCCAAAAGGCATGCTGTCCCCTTCGTGGTGCTTGCTGGCATTCACAAGGTATTTTTGGCATTAAAACTTTAGTGTCATATTGTTTGGGAACAAAATAAGGAACCCACCTTTTTTAAGTGCCAACAGTTGACAAGCTACCGTTGTGAAAATAACTTCATTTGTTTATGACATAGAGTGGAATAGAGTTGTAGTATTGTTACCATGATAGAAAAAAACATTGCTAATTGAATGAAATATAGCAACAGCATGCTTATTTGATATTGTTTCTGATTATAACAGAAAGTTCAATCTCTTTATGTGAATGACTTAAAAGTGCTGGTTGTGTGTGTGTGTTTTTTTTGGGTTAAATGATGAAGCCTAACAAGATTATTAGATTAGAAAATAAACCCTTTTAGTTTATAGATCTGGCTTTGTCTTCCTTGCACCATTTCAAGAGTGCTTTCAAGGACTAGTAGGTCCAGAGGTTTTCTCCTATGAAGCCCAGCTTATAATGTAAGAAGTTGCTATGGTACTTTCACAGCTTGCCCTTAGTAGAACTAAACACCATATGTCAACCAATCCTGCAAAGGAAATTGAAATTTTGTTGGAAGGCAACCTAAGAATGAGTAGGCAAAGTGAATCTAAAGTTCATGGAGACATACTCGTTCTCCTTGACCTTGGCATGAGGCAAGCTCCCAAACTCTATCGTATATTGACCCATAGTGCACACCTTATGCTTTGTTATTGAGTGTTGCCGGGATAACCTTAAAACATGGAGGCCAAATTAATTGGTAGTTGATGGAAATGCGCTTCACTTATGTTTCTTTCCCTTGGCATGAGGAAGGCTCTTAAGTATAGATTGACCCTTAGTTCAGCTATTAATTCTAGGGGATGCACATTTTCAAAGGAATTATTGAACTTAAATCTTATAAGGAAAATGGACACATGATTATATTGAATTCAACCAAATCAGGGCTTGGAATAATGCCAACCAATGAAATTTATTGTTTCTCACAGTATTCATAATGGTTGAAAGGGAAAATAACTCTTGAAATTAGTGCTCAATTTCTTATCACATTCCAACTGAGTTTTGGGTTGGTCAATCTATATGCATGCCAAGCAAATGTGTAGTAGTTTTTTTGGTCACTTGAATTGCCCAATACCAGCATTTTGGTGCACAATTCTTCAAGTATTTAACTAAATTAGCTTTAGATACGCTGATTGAAGTTGACAGTTTCTAATAGTTCTATGAAATGGCTTAAGGTACAATTAGTTGTAGTTTATAAAATGTTTTTTTTTCAATTTTAATTATTAATTTAATTTGGTCTCCTATAAGAAAGAAACTAATGTTAACCAAATACCAACTGAACATTTATTAGTTACTATACAGAGTGGTATTATTGGGTAGGAATTGTTATTTTCCAAAAGTCATTTTGTCATAATGTCAAACATGTCATCACATCCCTTTGGGCATCTGCAGATACATACATGGTCGCTAAATCCAAGCATGATGTCTCAAGATTTATTACTTGAGATTTATTGTCACATTTACCTTTTTCTAAATGCTTGGCCTATAACATATATATTTTTTTTGAAAAGAGTAGCCTCATTACGTTTCAATCACTTTATCGAATTACAAATTGTACTGCCCTCGAAATGCTTCTTCAGCATCCTAACTAACTGATGTCAAAGGTCTTTGATTCGTAAGGTTGTATCTCCTGAATGGTGCATAGATATAATTAATTCAATTGGTCCAGTAAAAACTCTTGTTGAGACTTGGTGAAGGTTTATGTTCTTAAGTTCAGAATGTTGAAAACGTGAAGAAGATCCTCTCGTCAGTCAGACGTATTGATCTTTCTAAGGACTGATTGATCGATTTGAGGGTCTATCAAAGTACTGTGTGAAGAGATCGGAATTCCAAAAAATAATGATACCGCTTATGGATCGAATCAAGAACTGCGCAGAACTAGAACATCATACAACAAAAAAAATTGTTCTGCATCAAACCATGAGACTTAATGGCTTGATCAAAACGAGTATTCCAAGACTTAGATGTCTGTTTAAGTTAATAAATGGATCTTTTAAATTTGCACAACATTTTCTCTTGGCCTTTGTTATAAAACCGTCTGGTTGCATCATATAGGTGCACTTGTCAAGACTCTCATTAAGAAAAGCAGTCTTGACGTCAATTTGTCAAATTTCATAATCGAAATGAGCCGCAATGAATAAGAGAATCCGGATAGACTTAATGATAGCTACCGGCGAAAAGGTTTCCTCATAATTGATCCCTTCTTTCTGAGTGAACTCTTTTGCAACAAGCGTAGTTTTGAAGATTTCACCTTCCCGTCTACTCTATTCTTCTTATAGATCCACTTGTATCCGATAGGTTTACCCCTTCGGGTAGTTCTACGATATCCTACACCTTATTAGAGTATATAGACTCCATCTTAGAAGTCATAGCCCTTTGTCAAAGATTTGCATCTTTATCTTGTAGTGCTTTATCGTAGTTACAGGGTTCAGTATTCAGTTCTTTCGGGATCCTATCATAAGACTCTCTCAAGAACGTATATCGATCGGGTTGATGAACAATCGTCCCATTACAACGAGGCACTACATGCATCTGTGTACTCGCAGTGATACGTTGTGTTGATTCTAAACCCTGTGCACGATCATCTACACGTTGCCCTGGTTGTGAAACTGGTATGTTAATGGCAACATCGAGATCTGGTTCAGAATTTGCACGTATCCTGATAATTCTCCCACTATGATGAGGCAATGGGATATCAGAAACCTGTGGCGCTTTTCTTGTATTACTGGTATTACCTCTCAGCTCTTGTAGAACAATTCTACTTTTGGGCTTGTGGTTCATTACATAGTCCTCTTCTAGGAATTGGGCATTGGTACTGATAGTAACCTTATGATCCTTTAGACTATAAAATAAACTACCCGTCGTTCCTTTAGGATATCCAACAAAGAAATAGACTTTTGTTTTCAGTTTCAACTTATCCTTGTTTCCTTTCAACACGTGTGCTGAATTACTCCAAATCCGAACATGCTGCAGACTAGGCTTGCGCCCAGTCCATAGTTCTGTGGTAGTAATAGGTACTGACTTAGAAGGTACTATGTTTAAAATATAAACCGCCGTTTCTAATGCAAATCCCTAAAACCAATGAAGCACGGACACCTTCCCGGAGGTTGCGTACTAGTGTCGGACACCGACATGCGCCGGACACGTGTCTGACATGTAAATTAAAGTGTCTAGTTTTTTTTTTTTAAATTTGTTTTTCAGTCGGACACGTTGGGGACACGTTGGGGGACACTTTTTGGACACGTACGGGGCTAAAATTTTAATTTTTAAGTTCTATGTGGGGTCAAATAATAAATATCAAAAACTTGTTTAAAACCCCTGTTCTCATTTTGCAAAAGTAGAACTGAAAAGTTCAGCAAAAGAAAAACTGAAAAGTTCAGCAAAAGAACTGAAAAATCGTGAAGCCATCAGCAAAAGAAGAACTCAGCAGTCTCAGCCCTTCTCTCCCTGTTTGCCCTAGTGCCGACTGAAGAAGAAAGAGAAATAGAAGAAGTCAGCCATTGACTTTGCTCCTTGTTTGCCCTAGCTGCACCGACTGAAGAAGAAAGAGAAAAAGAAGAAGTCGGCTATTGTCACCGAAGCTTTGCTGCACATATAAGGTTCGCTTCTCTCTCTCCTCCTCTTCTCTGTTCTTCTCCTTCTTCTTCTTCTTCTTCTTCTTCTTCTCTGCTCTCTTCTTCTGCGCATATAAGCTTTGCTGCTCAATTTTTGCTTTTTTAAAATTTTTCTTCTACTTTCTGTCTTCTTCTTCTTCTTCTATGCTGACAACATTCTTCTTCTTTGCTGTCTTATTTTTCTTCTTCTTAGTCAGCATTCTTCTTCTCTGCTGTTTTCTTTTTCTTCTCTGTTGTCTTCTTCTTCTTCTTTAGTCAGCATTCTTGTTCTCTGCTGTCTTATTCTTCTTCTTCTTTGCTGTCTTCTTCTTCTTATTTTCTTCTTAACCTGCTGCATTTTTTTTGTCCAAATTCGTAACTGAATGCTGTCTTATTTTTCTTATATGTTATTTGTTGTTATTTATTTATTCATTCTAATTTATTATGAGACACCTAGTTAATAGTCCAATTGTTTTATAGGAAACAACTCAAGTGTTGAATATGACTTCCATTGGAGGTAGCTCCACTGGTATACCTGATGATGTTGAGGAATTTGATGAAAACAAACCTTTATGGTGGCATATAACTAAATTGGGAAAAACAGGAGAGGGAGGAGGGAATTTGCAGCTACAATGCAACTTTTGTCATTGCACCTTTAAGGGTTCTTATGCTAGAGTGAAGGGACACTTATTAAAGCTTCCAGGAAAGGGAATTGGTGCTTGCAAAAAAGGTCTCAAGTAAGGATCTTGCGGCGATGCAAAAGGCTATTGATGAAGCTGAGTTGAGAATAAAAAATGCTCACAACTAAAAAGGGTTCCTTTGCCACCTCCTAGCATGTCATCAAGTGGCATGAGTTACCCTTTTGAGTAAAAAAGGAGACGGGCAAGTGAGAGTGGGAGTGGGAGTGGGAGTGGGAGTGGGAGTGGGAGTGGAACTGAACAGAGTTCTATAATGAAAGCATTCAACCTGAAGGATAGAGATCAATTGCATGCTGAAATTGCAAGAAGGTTTTACTTGGCAGGTTTGCCCTTTAACCTTGCAAGAAATCCATATTTTACGAGTTCTTATACATTTTCCGCAAATCATAATATTGCTGGATATTTGTCTCCTGGTTATAATTTGTTGAGGACAACATTACTTCGACGGGAGAGGGCAAACATTGATAGATTGCTGCAACCAATCAGAGGCACGTGGAGGGAAAAGGGAGTGAGCATTGTCAGTGATGGTTGGAGTGATTCTCAAAGAAGGCCTTTAATAAATTTTATGGTAGTGAATGAATCTGGGCCTATGTTCCTTAAGGCAGTAGATTGCTCTGGTGAAACAAAAGACAAATAATTCATTGCGAACTTAATGAAAGAAGTGATCAATGAGGTTGGACCACAAAATGTGGTTCAAGTAATCACTGATAATGCTCCTAATTGTAAGGCAGCAGGACAACTTATTGAAGCCCAATTCCCTTCCATATTATGAACTCCTTGTGTCGTGCACACATTGAATCTTGCATTGAAGAATATTTGTGCTGCGAAAAATATTGAAAAAAATGAAGTCCAATATGGAGAGTGTAGTTAGATTAGTGATGTAGCAGGGGATGTTATGTTGATTAGAAATTTCATCACTAATCACTCCATGAGGTTGGTTATGTACAATGAGTTTGTCTCTTTGAAGTTGCTTTCTGTTGCTGAAATCAGATTTGCCTCCACAATTGTCATGCTCAAAAGGGTTAAACTTATCAAACATGGACTTCAAGCAATGGTAATTAGTGATAAGTGGAGTTGTTACAGAGAGGATGACATTGGAAAGGCAAGATTTGTCAAAGAAAAGGTATTGGATGATGTTTGGTGGGATTTGATTGATTATATTCTTTCTTTCACGGCTCCTATATATGACATGGTTAGGGCTTGTAATTCGGATAAACCATGTCTTTACTTGATTTATGATATGTGGGACTCAATGATAGAAAAGATGAAGACGGCAATATATAGGCATGAAGGGAAGAGGGTTGAAGAGGATTCCCCTTTTTATAATGTGGTGCATGATATTCTTGTGGATCGATGGAACAAGAACAATACACCACTTCATTGCTTGGCACATTCATTGAATCCCAAGTATAAAAATCTTCTACTACATTATTGTCATTATTTTGTAAATTTCTAAATTCTAAATAATAATTCTTTTGCATCTTTGTCTTTATTTTTTTTCTCTTTCTAGGTACTATAGTGATGAGTGACTTCACGAGGATCTAGATAGAGTTCCTTCATACAGGGATGAAGAGGTGACACATGAGAGAAATAAATGCTTTAAGAGATATTTTGATGATATCACAGAGCGGGCCAAGGTGACTGTGGAATTCGGAAAATTCTCGGGTAATAGTGATGGATTTTCTGAATTTGATTCCATCCATAATAGGTCCCAAATGGATCCTTACACTTGGTGGTGTGCATATGGTGCATATGCATCAACACTTCAAAAATTAGCACTTAGGCTACTTGTACAGCCGGCCTCCTCATCTTGTAGTGAGAGGAATTAGAGTACTTACTCTTTTGTTCATTTGGTAAGAAGGAACAAAATGACCCCTCAAAGAGCTGACGACATGGTGTTCATTCATAGCAATCTTCGTCTCCTATCAAGGAGAAGTTCTCAATACATGCAAGGAGAGACGAAGATGTGGGATATTCTAGGAGATAATTTTGACTCACTTGATGATGTTGGAATTCTTGGGGTTGCTAATTTGTCACTTGATGAACCGGAATTGGAGGTAGTACTATTTACTGATGATGGAGAAGAAGGAACTGGTGAGGGTGATGATGACAGAGAAGTTTTCCTTAGTTAAACTTTTAGGGAACTTTACTTTTTGTGATGTATGTGTTTATGTGATGATGGAACACTTTACTTTTTGTTATGTATGCGTCTATGTGATGATGGAACAATTTAAGTTAGTAACTTTATTGTATTATTTTTGAACCTTGATGAAATGTTGTCACTTGTCATTAGATTTTAACTATGAAATGTATGTTTTTTCGATTTAGTAAGTGTTATACATGCTTTTTAACATTACATTTGGGTGAAACATTTAAATATTTGTCAAATAATAAATTTATAAAATTATATCTTAAACGTGTCCCCGGCGTGTTGTGTCCTGTCTTTTTTGAAAATTTACGTGTTATCGTGTCGTGTCGTGTCACGGTCTGTGTTCGTGCTTCATAGCCTGAAACGAATCAGGTAACTCTGAATAACTTATTATAGGTTTTACCATCTCCATAAGAGTCTTATTCTTTATTCCTGCTACACTATTTTGTTGAGGCATACCTAGTGCAGACAACTGGAATGTAATTCCTACCACTAATAAATAGTCCCTAAACTCTCCTAAGAGGTATTCGCCACCATGGTCGGATCGTAGTGTCTTGATACATTTACCTAGACGTTTTTCCGTTTCTACCTTAAATTTTTTGAATTTCTCAAAGTATTCAGATTTACGGTGCATCAAATAAATACACATATACCTTGAGTAATCATCAATAAAAGTGACAAAGTAGTCAAAGCCATCTTTAACTTGGATAGTCATAGGTCCATATAAATCAAAGTGAACCAGTTCCAACGGTTTTTTAGTTCTATAGCCTTTGGCTGAAAGGGCCTCTTGGACATCTTTTCTTCTAAGCAGGATTCACATACTATAAGTGTCTTCTGTTCCAATAAACTCAAAGGTTCATTTTCAACCAGTCTATTAATTTTTTTTAGATTGATATGACCTAGGCGTAAGTGTTAAAGATACGTTTGGTTCATTTTAGAAGGTTCATTTCTATTAGTGTTCTTCAATTCATGCAGTTGATGTGTAGGAGAGATATGTGTAATAACATAAAGATAATCCACTAATGTACCAGAACAGATAAAATGTCTATTATCCTTAATAACCACATAGTCATTAAAATAAATAGAGTATTTGTCTTTAACCAATCTAGAAACTGAAATTAAATTCCTTCTGTTAGAGTTTATTTAGTTTATTTATTTTTTATGTATCCGGGTAGTTCTGTAATTTTCTGTGTGACTTATATATATATATATATATATGTTGTGGGGTCAGGAGGCTATTTTTAAGTCTCTTGATTCTCACCCTAACGATCAATTATTCTCCCTCTCTAGTTCCTCTCTTCTTATTCTAACTTTTCTTTAACTCTAATTCACTATTTTGTAATTCAACTTGGTATCAGAGCATTCGTACGGTCGACGATGAAACACACTAGAACTCATCTCACTGTGAAAAACGACGTGTTGACATCATCTTCTATACGATGACATTAGCATCCGTACGGCCGACGATGAACTGCGCTCCTCTGGTTCCAATCGCCTCGATCTACTGGTCTTTATGGTGATTTTTCCATTAATTTTTGAAGTTCTTTGGTGTTTCTCTCGATTTTTTGAAATTTTTGGAAATTTCGGAATCGTAGTTCTTGGATCTGTTTCGTGCGACTTCAATCGTGGTTTCAGATGGACGAAATCCATCCTAAAGGTGCCGAATCTTATCGTTTTTGTTAGACCTATGCGTCATGGTTCTTGTTAGATCTATCTTTGTTTGGTGATTATAGAGGGTTTTTAGGTGATTTTCTGCTGTTTTTAGCTTCGACGTTCCCTGTTCTTGCTTCAGCGCCGACTCTTCTCACTTTGTGTTGTGTTTTTTGGCTTTAGTTCTCCTTTTGGTTGCTCGACTTGATGATTCAAAAGACCTTTAGTTGATTTCAATGATTTGCAAAACCCTAACTTTGATTTACAACTCTCGATTTGCCTTTTGTCGGTGAATCCTGGTGTTTGGGTTAAATTATTTTGCTTTGGTTCGATCCGTTTTGGCTCGATCTGTTTTGCTTTGATCTGTTTTGGCTCTTCTTTGGTTTGATTTTGCATTATTGAGTTATCTAGATCAGACCTGGTTTCGTTCTCTAGACTCCTTTGGTGTGTTTGAAGTTGGCTTGTCTGGTTTTCTTGATTTAATATGACTGAAGTAAAGACTTCTTCAGGTTCCCATGATGCTCTCCATATTCAACTTAGCAAGCTTGTTTGGACCTTGTATGATGTTCTGCCTCCCGCTTCTACTACTACTTTAGCTAATTCAAGTAATATTGTATGTGCGGCTTTTATCTCTCCATCTTGGATCATCGATTCATGTGCTAGTTCTCATATGTATGGTAATCCGTCTCTTTTCTCTTATTTGACTCCTATTAAGCATCATATAGTCTTAGTTGATGGTTATCTCGACTTGTTCACGGGCAAGGTGTCCATCCCTCTCCTTTTTTGGCCTTATCTTATAGTCTTTATATTCCCGATTTTCCTTATAGTCTTTATATTCCCGATTTTTCCTTTAATTTGTTATCGGTTAGTCAATTCACTAAATTTACATTTGCTCTGTAACTTTTCTTCTTACTTGTGTCTTTTCAGGACCTCAAGACCAAGAAAATGATTGCTTCGGGCTATGAGAAGAACGGGCTCTACTATCTTGATGTTGATTCTGGTTATTCTTCCCATGCTTCATCAGCTTTAAATGCTACCATTTCACCTCTTCAGTGGCACTTTCACTTAGGCCATCCTTCAGTGGCTAAGCTTAAGTTGGCCATCCCCAACTTACCTCCTGTGTCTAGTTTTGAGTGTGAAGCGTGTCAACTAGACAAGCATCACCGTAGTTCATTTCCCAGTCGTAGCCATTATCGTCACTCCGAGTCCTTTGATGTTGTCCATACGGACATATCTGAGGCCCTCGAACTCAAAAGTATTAGTGGATATTCTTATTTTATTTTCTTTGTTGATGACTACTGTCATATGACTTGGCTCTTTTTGTTGAAACACTGGTTTGAATTGCTTCATGCTCTCTCTCTACATTTTATAATGAGATTTTTACTCAATTTGGAAAGCGCATCAAAGTTATTCAATCTGATAATGCGTTAGAATATATGTAGTCTACTGTTGTTTTCTTTTGTGTCAATTGTGGTATTATTCATCAGATGACTTGCGCTCACACGTCACAACAAAATGACGTCGCTGAACGCAAGCACCGTCATCTGTTAGATGCTGCTCCTACTTTATTGTTTCATGCCCAAGTACCGAGACGCTTTTGGAGTGATGTTGTCCTCACTACTTGTTATTTAAGCCTATGTTTGGCTTAGCTTTTTTAGGAGGCTTTTTGCTTAAAAGTCTTTTAAAAAGCTCACTTTTTTGGCTTTTGTTGGCTTTATCCACATTTTTACATATACTTTTTTGACAAAAAAAGCCAAAAAGCCAAAAAGCTTACAAAAAAGTTAATCCAAACACAAGCTAATTAATCGCATGCATTCCGTTATTCTCGATCGTCAGTCCCCTTTTTCCTAGTTATATCCGACATCTCCACCGTTTTTCCCTCACCCCTTGGGTTTTTGGTTATACTGCCTTTGTGCATGTTCTTGATCTTGGTACTAATAAACTATCGCCTTGGGCCCATGTGTCTTTCTCGGATACTCTTGTACTCAAAAACGATATCGATATTATCATTCAGAGTCTCAACGACACTATGTGAGTGCTGATGTGACCTTATTTTAGTTCACTCCTTTCTTTCCTTCTTCTGGTAATCACTTTTCTTCCGATCTCATCTGCTGTCGTGAAAGGGGAGTCTTTCTCTTCTCTTCCTCTTCCTCTTCCTATGTCACCCTCTTCCCCTTCTCACCCACCTTTGCAGGTTATCAGCGATCTCAAAATAGGCTCATTGTCTCGTATGACCTAGACTCTTCATCTTCTTCGGTAGAGGTTCCTATCTTCTTTGCTCCTTATAGTTCTGATGACTTACCGATTGCTTTGCGTCGAGGTAAACCTATATACACTCAACATCCTATTGCTCACTTTGTGTCTTATGATCGTTTATCATCTTCTCTTCATGCTTTTACATCTTCCTTGTCGTTCATTTCTATTCCTACTTCTTACAAGCATACTATGTCTCTATGTGGCTGGTAATGTGCTATGGATGAGGAAATGCATGCTCTTTATAAGAATCACACTTAGGAGCTTACCACTTTTCCGCCTGGAAATCACTCGGTGGGGTGTCGTTGGGTCTATACAGTCAAGTTTCTTTCTGATGGTTCTGTTGAGCGTCTTAAGGCATGTTTGGTTGCTAAGAGCTATACTTAGGCCTACAGCATTGATTACTTGGAAACCTTTTCTTTTGTGGCTCGCTTTAACTCTGTTCGGATCCTTCTATCTGTTGCTATTAGTCGTTCCTGGCCATTATATCAGCTTGACATTAAGAATGCATTTTTTCACGGTGATCTTCATGAGGAGGTCAATACGGATCAGCCCCCTGACTATGTTGTGCCTGGCAGTGAGCACCTTGCTTGTCGCTTGCGTAAGGCCCTATATGATCTGAAATAATCACCTCGTGCCTAGTTTGATCGCTTCAGTTCTGTTGTCATTGCTTATGGTTTTCGGCGTTCCATATTATACCATTTGGTATTTGTTCATTATTCTAGAGCTAGTACAATGTGCTGATTGTTTATGTTGGCAATATCGTTATTTCTGGTGATGATTCTACTGGTATAGTTGCCTTAAAACGACATTTGGCTAATCATTTTCATACGAAGGACTTATGTATTAGCCGTTATTTTCTTGGGATTGAGGTTGTCTGCTCTTCTCGAGGGATCTCTTTATCCCGACGTAAGTATACTATTGATCTTCTCTCTGAGATTGGGTTGCTTGGTGCTCGTCTGTTTGATACACCTATGAATTCTACTGTTAAGCTCGATGCTGAACAGGGAGAATCATTTCTAGATGTTGGTCATTATCGACGACTTGTTGGGAAATTAATCTATCTCACGGTTACTTGTCCTAATATCACATATGCTGTTGGTGTTGTTAGTGAGTTTATGCATGCTCGTCGTTAGCCGCATTCTGATGTCGTTTGCCGCATTTTTTGCTACTTGAAATGTGCCCCGGGTCGTGGACTATTATATCATCATTTGTCATTGGCTTTAGTGATGCTGATTGGGTTGGTAAGAAACAGATTATTTTTGCCTGTTTAAGTGCTGAAGCCGAGTATTGTGCGATGACTCATATTGCCTCTGAAATGATGTGGATCCGTTCTCTTCTTCAAGACTTCGGCATCACCTACCTAGTCTAACAAGGAATTTAATCTCAATGAACTCACTGGCAACATTTGGGATTGACACATCATTTCTAAAAGATGTGCAAAGGCTTATTGGTTTTGACCTGGGGTAAAAAGGAGAGTACTTTGTATTTATCCTCGGATTCTTACAGCGGGATATCACTAGCAGCATCTGGGGTTGATGTCGGTACGTGGCATAAGAGGCTTGGTCACATAAGTGAGAAGGTTATGAAAGAAATGGTTCAGGAAAAGGAAGCTATTAGGGATTGAGTCGGTTGATTTGGATTTCTATGAATACTCTCTTTGGAAAATGTAGAAAAGTTAGCTTTACAAAAAAAGTGAGGACTCCAAAATTAGATCAGTTGGAGCTGGTTCATATAGATGTATGGGGACCGTCTCAAGTGTCTTTCTGGGTGGTTGACAGTATTTTGTTACTTTCATTGATGATGCTAAAAAGAAATTATGGGTTTGCTTTTGTAAGAATGAATCTGATGTGTTTGGTATATCTAAGAACTGGAAGACCCTAGTTGAGAATAAAACAAGTCAGAAGCTGATATGTTTGAAGCCTGATAATGGTGGCGAGTACTGCAGCAGTGAGTTTGAGACTTATTGTGCAGCTAATGAGATCAGAAGGTTGAAGACTCTCCCAATGAAGTCAAGGCAAAACGAAGTGGTGGAGCGCATGAATAGGAGGATCCTAGAGCGTGCCAGAAGAATGAGAATTCATGAAGGGTTCCAAAGCAGTTCTGGGCATATGCGGTAGACACAACATTGTGTTTGATCAACAGAGATCCTTCAATTGCTTTAAACTGTGAATTGCTAGAGGAAGCGTAGAGTGGAAAAAAGGTAAAATTTTTTCATTTACGTATTTTTGGTTGTGTAGTCTATGTTCATATTGAGTATGATAATAGGGTTAAGTTTGACCCTAAATCTTAGAAGTGTATTTTTGTTGGCTATGGTACTGATAGCTATGAGTATATGCCATCGGATCACGAAAATAGGAAGAATATTAGGAGTATGGACGTAGTGTCCAATGGCTGTGTTTTGTTCAAAAATTGACATGATAAGAAAGATGGACCACAAATGAGCCCGATTATGTTGAGTTTGAAGGGCATTTTGACAAAGTCTTAGAACTTCGGGACAAGAACACACTGCCTACTCTACAAGCAGAACTACAAACTTCCATTCTCAGGAGGTCTACCAGAATCAATAGGTCTAAGGTACATTATTCACCTTCATTGCATTATTTGTTATTGATTGACAATGGTGAGCCAGAATGCTTTGCAGAAACTTTGCAGATTGAGGCAAACAATGAGTTGGAGCATGCCATGTTTGATGAGATGAATTCAATCTCATCAAACCAGACTTGGGACTTTATATAGTTGCCAAAGGGAAAGTCAACACTGCAAAAGAAGGGGTGTATAGGTTGAGAATAATCTGATGAAAGCAAACGGTACAAGGCAAGGCTAGTAGTCAAGGGGTTTTGACTGAAGCCAAGGATTGACTACACATATTTTCACCGGTTGTGAAAATTTATATTATCAGAGTAGTGTTGAATATTGTGGCTGCTGTTGACTTGCATTTGAAGCAGCTAGATGTCAAGACAATATTCTTTTATAGGGATTTGGAGGAGATCTCCATGCACCAGCCATAGGATTACTTAGTTAAATGAAAAGAGGAGATAGTCTGCAAAATGGAGAGAAACTTGAATGGGTCAAACCAGGCACCCAAATAATGGTACAAAAGGTTTGATACCTTCACGATAGGTACGAGGTTCCATAGATGTCATGGAAATCATTATTGTTATGTAAATTGATTTGCTACTTTATATTTGATACGTCTCATGTTTATAAATGACCTGATGATTGCAGGATCAAGCATGGATGAGATTTTCAATCTGAAGGCACAAATGTCTAGGGAATTTTCCATGAAAGATTTGGGAGCTACAAAGCGAATCCTCGACATGAGAATCAGCATGGATAGAAAGAGTAGAAAGATGAAGCTTTCACAGTCAAGAGTATGTTGAAAGGTCTTGCAACGGTTAATCATGGAACGCGTTAATCCTGTTAGTACACATTCGGCAAGTCATTTTAGATTTCCAAAGGAAGAAAGAGTTGTTAAGGTGTCGTTCGTGTCAGCCGTAGGCAGGCTTATGCATGCTATGACATGTATCAGGCAATATATTGCTCATGTAGTGGGAGTTGTGAGTAGATTTATGACAAATCTAAGCAAGGACCATTAGGAAGCTGTTAAGTGGATTTTATGGTATCGTAGAGGATCTACTGGCACGGTTTTGTTTTTATGATGGTTCGGAAATTTAGTTGTAAGGTTGTGTGGATTCAGAACTAGTAGGGAACATTGACAACAAAAAGAGTACTACCGAGTGTGTATTTACACTAGGGGGTGTGGCAGTTAGTTAGGTATCACGGTTGCAGAAAATTGTGGTCATCTTCACAATAGAGGTAAGAGTATGTTGTAGCTAAGAAGGCGTGCAAGGTGAAGGAGCTGGTATGATTGAAAGGTCTCATGAAAGAGTTGGGTAAAGAGCATAACAGTTGCTAGTTATTCATGAAAGTGGTGACTATTGAGAAGCTGGAGGTTTGTTCAGCTTCAGTTTGTTTCTTGCTTAGAAGACAGGAGGACGGCTCACACTGGTTCACTTGTTAGGTTTTAAGGTGATGGCAGTTTTCAAGTATCGAAAAGCTTGGAGTGAATTTACTTCAAGGTAGAGATTGTTGAAAAAGTGAAGAAAATCCTTTAAGCACTCATATGGAAAATACATATCTATCAGTTTGAGGGTTTTTTAAATTACTGTGAGCTATGTGAGACAAATCGATAGACGAATCGATTCAGATTGATGGACAGATTGATTGGTCTATTGCGGGACAAACTTATAATGGGCATTAGGGATATAGCCATTGTAGAGTTTTTTGAGAGTTCTTTCACATATCATTGAACTTACTGTTTAGTTAGGGGAATGATTGTATTTGTGTATGCTTGTCTCATTAAATAAATAATAGTGATAAGGGAGCTAACTTTAATTTTGGGTGCTCTCTCTTTTCACTGTTAGAATAATTCTCTCCCAGCTTTCCTATTATTCTTTGTTTATACATCAATCTTAATATGGTATTAGAGCAAAATCCTGTGTAAGAGAGATATTGTGATTCCTTTCTTTTTTGCATTCTTTTTCTCTTTTTCATCTCTGATTCGTCATTGTTAAAAAAAAAACAAAGAAACAAAAAAACTTCTTTCCCTAGATGATCGATTGATCTTTAGGTTCAGAACCATGTTTTTTCCTTTTTTTTTCCTAGCATGTTTGCTATCGATTGCGCCGTTCTAAGTTTGGTTTGATGGTTGATTCTCAGTCCAGAGGTGCCAATTATATGTATTCAAGCCTGTATAAGGATCGATTCAACCTATTCGGGTGTTTTTTGGTTGATTTCAAGCTCGACAACATTGTGACTTGTTTTTTTTGCTCTCAGATCAGGTTTTTTGCTTCGCGATTCATGTATTTGGCTTCCATCAATGTCGGCCAGTATGGTTTAAGGCTCCTTGGGTGTTTGTGAACAACACGTCGCGACTAGGGTTGCTCCGTGATTTATGCAAATTTGCTAGGGTTTCCAATTGTTTTTTGGCTCCTTATTTGACTTTGCTGCAATCTGGTATCATATTCGGGATATTATTGGTACTTTAGTGGTTTAGTTCTACTTGCGTTGTATCTATTCAACGTTCATTGCTTCTGTCTGTTTCATACTGCTTGTTCTTGGTTTTCCATGGCAATATCATGCAGAAAAGCCTTCTGATAGTCATGAGAACACCAGATTGTCTTGTTCAAGGACTCTTTCGGATTGCCGATCTTTTCAAATCATTCCTGTAAAGTTGGATGGTAACAATTATTTGATCTGGTCTCGTGCATGTAGTTTAGTCATTCCTGTTCGCGGTGTATTTGGATATATCACTGGTGAAACTCAACAGCCAACAGTTGTGGGGTCGTCTTGCACATGGTGGACAGAGGAAAATGCCCTTGTTATATCATGGCTACTACATTCTATGCAGGCCTCCATAAGATTTGGTCTGCTGCTGCCCATATTTATTCTCAAATCGGCAATGATGCTCAGCTATATGAATTGAGGAAGAAACTCTGTGAGTTAGATCAGAAAGTGCAATTCTTGGCTCAGTATTATGCCGAGTTGACTAGTTTATGGAATGAGATTGATTATTATCAGGACTTCCATGCCATTTGTACTACTGATGCTGCAGCTTTTCAGAAGATGGTATAAAAGGAGCGGGTGTATAATTTCCATGTCGGCCTCAATGTTGACTACGATCCGATCCATGTCCAGATTTTGGGTCGAGATCCGTTTCCTACTTTGGGGTAGGCGTATGCTTATGTTCAGCAGGAAAAGAATCGAAGTCATGTTATGGTTCTTCTTCTCAGTCAGGAGCGCTTTGTGTTAACTATCATGTCTATCACTCGGCCAGACCAGCCTATCAAATATGGGGAGAAGAATGGTTCAGTAGCCTGGGATCAGTTGCGCTGTGAGCATTGTGGTAAAGCTTGTCATACTATTGATTACTATTAAAAGTTACATGGTCGTTCTACTTAGTGACATGGAGGTGGCCGTGATAGTGGCCCTATTCGCTTCCATGCTCATCTTTTTGAAATCTCCGGTAGCACATTTGGTGAGATTGGCCCTCTCTCTGAGGCGGAGTTGACTACTCTCAGGCGCCTAATGGCTCAAGTTGACATCTCTCCTTCTATAGCTCCACTTTCACCTCTAACTTTACTCACTCAACTATATTTCCTAGCGCGCTTAGTGCTGTTGCCTCTCCTATTCCTTGGATCATTGACTCAGGTGCCACCGATTATATGACTGGGTCTTCTACTTTGTTTTCTTCTTATTCAACTTGTTTTGGTAAAGATAAGGTTCAAGTAACCGATGGGTCTTTACCATCTGTTTCTGGCAAAGGTTCTATCCATTTCTCTTCCACCCTTTCTCTCTCGTATGTCCTTCATGTTCCCAATTTTCTACTAATCTCTTATCTGTTAGTCGTCTTACCAGTTCCTTAAACTGTTTTGTAACTTTTTCTTTATTGTGTTTTTCAAGAACTGGCGATGGGGAGAACGATTGGCAGTGGTAGTGCGCAGGTGGACTGTACTTATTGGATGTTCCGTCTACCTCTTCTCTTTCATCTTCACCATTTGGTTAGGCTCTCCATGTCGATACATGAACTTTACTTTTGCAGCTACATCAGTGGCATCGTCGGTTGGGGCATCCTTCCTTTGGAGTTTTGGAGACTTTTTCTTTCTTTAGTTAAACATTGTTCTAGAAGTACTTTATGTTGTGAGGCTTGTGAACTTGCCAAACATAAACGGTATGTTTATCTTTCAGTTAATAAACGTAGTGATTTTCCGTTTATGCTTATCCATCTGATGTTTGGGGTCCTTTACCTGTTACTTCTATTTCTGGTTATCGGTGGTTTGTGACTTTTATTGACTGTTATTTTCGTGTCACTTGGGTTTATTTATTTAGTGCTAAGAGTGAAGTTTTTTCGTGTTTTCAAAATTTTCATAAAATGATGCATACCCAGTTTGATGTCACCGTCAAGATTCTTCGTTATGATAATGGGACCGATTATCTTGACAGTGGTTTCCGTGCCAATCTAATCGCTCATGGTATCCTATTCCATGGTATCCTATTCCAGACGAGTTGTGTCTGCACTCCTGAACAAATGGAGTGGCGGAACGAAAAAATCGCCAATTCCTTGTGGTTGCCCGTTCCCTTTTCTTCACTATACATGTTCCCAAGTCTTTTTGGAGTGAGACAGTTCTCGCCGCTGTTTATCTTATCAATTATCTGCCTTCTAGTGTCCTTCAATTCAAAACCCTTTTGGAACTTCTTCCCACATTTCCACCCATCTCTTCTCTTATGCCTAGGGTGTACTTATCCATTCTGACATTTGGGTGTACTTGCTTTGTTCATGCACCTAAACACCTAGGTGGAAAATTGGATTTTAAGGCTGTTAAATGTATCTTCATTGACTACTCTCCTACCCAAAACGGCTATAAATGCTACTCTCCTACCACTCGCAAAGTGTTTGTCAGTATGGATGTTACTTTTTGGGAGACTGAGTCCTTTTTCTGCCCCTCTGAAACATCTCTTCTGGGGGAGACATCTAAATTGGAAGTGATATTGCCATCAGATACACATATTTAGTTTAATCAAGAGTCTCATGGGTTAGTCTTTCCAAATCTTATACACTAAGACCTTATTCTTACTGAGGGGGAGAAGGAAGAGTCAGGTGAGGGGGAAACAGAGCAGGATATTATTGGACGATTAGATAGAATTGATCTGCATACTTATTCTCGATGTCAGATGGATCAGAAGGATCGTGCACCACTATCACCTTGCCAGTTGCTATCTTCGCCTCGTGTTTCAGTCTCTTCCACTGCTTCACCTGGTAATGAATCATCTGTTGTTAATCTTGATACTTGTGATTTACTTATTGCCCTTCGAAAAGGCGTTAGGACATGTATTCAACATCCAATTTCACAATTTGTCTCATATGACTCGTTATCAAATCTATATCGTGCTTTTGTCTCGTCTTTGTCCTCTATGTCGATTCTGCAGGATTACAAGGAAACTATTATTGACTCTAAGTGGAAAAAAGCTACGATTGAAGAGATGACAACTATAAAAAAGAATGGTACTTGGGAGTTAGTTTCTCTTCCAAACAAGAAGAAACCAGTTGGGTGCAAATGGGTATTTACTGTCAAATACAATGCAAATGGGTTAGTGGAGAGGTTAAAGGTAATACTAGTTGTTAAGGGTTTTACCCAAACTTATGGTATTGATTATTAGGAGACTTTTGCTCCAGTTGCCAAAATGAATTCAATTGGAGTGCTCTTGTCTTGTGCTGTTACTATGGGTTGGCCTCTAACAATTGGATGTGAAGAATGCATTCCTCCATGGGAACTTGGAGGAAGAGGTTTATATGGATGTACTACTAGGGTTCTCATCCTGTGAAACTGAAGGGAATGTGTGTAAATTGAAGAAAGCTTTATATGGGCCCAAACAATCTTCAAGAGCCTGGTTTGAAAGATTCTTCAAGGCTATGCTAAGACTTGGATACTGACAAAGTTATGCAGATCATATCATGTTTATCAAGCGCGGTAATAATAAGATTACAATTCTTATTGTATATGTTGATGACATAGTTGTGACGGGAAATGATGCAGAGGAGGTGTTTCATCTTAAGGCAAGTTTAGCTAAAGAGTTTGAGATAAAAGATTTGGGAGCGTTACGATACTTTCTTGGAGTTGAGGTAGCTAGATCAGAGAATGACATCTTCATTTCTCAAAGAAAGTATATTCTTGATCTCCTAGAGGAAATTGGCATGTTGGGTTGTTGATCAATAGATTCGCCTATTGAGGCTAATCATCATCTCAGTAGTGGTGATGGCGAACCAACTGGCAAGGACAGATTTTAGAGGCTTGTGGGAAGATTAATATATCTATCTCATACTATACTTGATATTGCATATGTTGTAGAGGTTGTCAGTCAGTTCATGCATGATTCCCGTAGTGCACATCTTGATGCTGTGTATTACATTTTGCGGTATTTTAAGTTTGCTCAAGGAAAAGGACTATTGTTTTTTAATCATGGTCACATGAAATTAGAAGCATTTACAGATGCTGCGAACTGGGCTGGTTCAGTTGATGATAGGTGGTCTATATCGGGATATTGCACGTTTGTAGGTGATAATATGGTTATTTAGCGAAGTAAAAAGCAAACAGTGATAACTAGATCAAGTGCAGATACTAAGTAAAGGGTTATGGCACATGGTATTTGTGAACTTCTATGGCTCCAATTTCTATTGAAGGATCTGGGATTTGAGTGTGAAAAGCCTATGAAGTTGTAGTGTGATAATAAAGCTTCCATCAATATTGTTCATAACTCAGTACAATATTACATAATGAAGCATATTGAGATTGGCAGACACTTCATTAAGGAGAACCTATGCAAGGGTTCCGATTTGTATGCCATTTGTGAAGTCTACAGATCAATTAGCAGATATTTTTACTAAAGAGCTTAATAGTAAGGTGTTTCACCCCATTATATGCAAGTTGGGTATGAGAAATATTTATGCATCAATTTGAGAGGGTGTGTTAAGTTAGGGGTATGATTGCATTTTTGTATGCTTGCCTCATTATATAAATAATAGTGATAAGGGAGCTAACCCTAATTTTAAGTGCTCTCTCTTTTCACCGTCAGTATAATTCTCTCTCAACTTTCTCCTATTGTTTTTTGTTCATACATCAATCTTAACACCTACTTATTGTACTTATATTCTCTCTAAAGAACTAGTGGAAAGTGTGAGCCCCGTGGACATAGACACGATTTGCTGAACCACGTAAAATCCTTATGTAGTGATTCTTGCTTGCATTTCTTGATTTTTTTCTTCTTTGTTATTGTTCGTGTAATTTCGGTTCGATGTGGAATTTAACACTCGGTTTCCCAATCCCCCTACACAGAAAATGCAAGCACCTTAGTGATTTATGTTCTGGAATGCACGTTCTAAAACATGGGACACTTTCGTTCCAAAACAGTGAATTTAGTGATCCAAGCGATCCCCCAAGTCATTTCCTATTTATTCCTTTAACATTTTCCTTAGGAGGAAAAATCAAATGTAGAACTTAAAATATAGTGAAAATGGATATTTGTAGAAATGTGTTTTACATGAATAGTTTGAGAAATCATACTATGTTTTGTGAAATGGTTATCACTTGAAAAAAAAAACATTCTTAGTATTGTAATCTATAGAAAACCTACCGCCATCATCACAATTTAGGGCATGTAGCGTACCATGTTTCCATTCTCGTTCCTTATATTGGAACAATCCACGATCCAAGTAACATAGCTTGAGTTTACCTCAAGAAATAGAAAATTGGATATTCTTTTTCATCAAATCAGAGTTGCAGTATAAAGTTTTGGGACTGATTGCATCCTTGGCATGGAAAGAGATTTATAGCCAAAAGGCTAAATAGTACTTCCCTTCCCATAACAAAGTGCTGGATTGTTGGTTCATGGAATGTTTTTGTTACATTGTCTGTAACAATTTTTCTACTCTTTCGTCTTTATTGATATATATAATTCTTCGTTCATGTCCAAACAATGAGTCTAAATTATGTATTTGAAACTATGAATGGATTGCAAGATATGACATTGTTTCTACCTTTTTTCTTTGAATTACCTAAGGCCATGTTTTATTCTTCAATATGAATATTATGGATACGGGGATAAGTCATACATGGGGGCTAGGAATGGAATAAGTATTAGTTGGAATATGGCATGAGATTATATACCATGACCATACGTGTATTATGTTTAGGTAGGGCTGGTGTGGTAAACTCAAGAACATCGCTCGTACTAGTGGTTTCACTGTGTGCCAAGGGTACTAGGCGCCATGACATGTTAATCCTAGGTTGGGAGTAGGACCTAGGGATCTACTCGGGACCACCAGGAAGATAAACGAATTGGAGGGTAGAGTTGGAATTGTCAAGGTTGTTTGGATGAACAATCTTCGGGAAGTTGGCACCACCTCGATCACTTTAGGATAGAAGGACCTAACCATTTCGGCTTGACCATTATGACACCTTGAAATACGTATTATAGGAGACATTGGTGTGTCGCAATTGCTCCATGATGAGGTACTAAGGCCGTTAGGAAACAGAGCTCAAACCTCGGAGAAGTCGAATAAAGGGAGACAAGCCACGTGGTACGTGTAAGCTGTCTCCGTTCACGGATTCAGCTTATATAAAGGTCGTCAACTCTTAATGCTATTGTCTTTTGGTCATTATTGCCACCTTCGTCTTGTCCTAAGATCGCCAACTCTCACATCCTTCCACCTCCGGTTACTCTTGAGCTAAGTCGAGTGCTCTTATTCACCCAAATCACCTGTCAATCCTTACATTGTCAACATTATACTCTGTTGGCATGACATAGAGCGCTCACTTGACATGGCAAAAGGTTGTACAACACAAGGAGGCAATCCATTCCACCCTCTTAGTAGGGTAAGACACTACGAAACCTCATAGCCCCATCAAAACTTTGAGATACCAGAAGAGCTCCATGTCCAAACAACCCTTCAACATCTATTCGTGGATGCCCTCCTATTCATGCAAAGCTGTTATGTTTTGCCTTCTGCTGATATCATCGCTCCAAATAATTCAAAAAAAGACCGTAGTTGACCATACGACATGTAAACCAACACTGCCACTAACTGCGTACTAGTTTCAAGGAACCCTACAACAATGAATAGTAAAGGAACCACACCTAACTTGCTAGTCGGAACAAATATTGCTCCTCAAGGGGTTACTTCTTTAGGGGTCACATCGGCACCAACCCCCGTAAACCTAGACATTCCAAACTAACATTGGATATGTTTGAGCAAACGGTTGTCGCTGTTCTGCAGCATGAGCAGTTGCCTCTACCTAATGCACCAAACCTTGACCTCTGTTCCCTGTACCCCTTGGAAATATCGGCCAAACCCTACCTAGAGGGGTACGTAATCCCAAGCTCAAATGTTTTGATGGAAAAAGAGGAAACATACGACAACACGTCTCTCATTTCTTAGACGCCCAGGGGGCCTTCAATAGAGAGTTCTCCAAATCCCTCACTAACAGAGCTTAGTACAACTTGGCTCCTAGGTCTGTCCATTCATAGGAAGATTTAGTGAAGAAGTTTCACACTAAGTTATTCTATGTAAAAGAAAGACGCACTTAATGTCATGAGAGAAATACAAAAGTAGGGGGAAGACGTGTTATCCTTCCTACGCCATTTTCAGAAAAAAGCAATTGACATTCAAGATTTGGTAGCAGAAAATCAACTAGCGTAGAAGGAATGCACACTCCATACAAAGTACACCGGATCAACTACCTCTTTGAAGACTTTACAGGCTTATACCTGACAGCAAGGAATCTTAGCGAGATGGTTACATATCCTCGTACTGGCCACCAACTATCCATCATCAGTGGTACAACTCTTGGAAACACTCTCGTCATAATGGTGTAGCGTATTCCATGAAAGGATCCACCAGACCTGGTTTTCAACCAAAAAAGAGAAGATTTGATGAGCATCCACCTGCATCACCAGTCATGACAGGGGAAGCTAAGGCACTCTTGGCTGCCTGGGTGGCGGATGGAAATGTGGTCCTATGAGAAGTCAAGAATCCCATTCCCAGGAAGGACCAAAGTAAACCCAACTATTACATTTATCATTGTTCTTTTCGCCACTCCACCAAAGAATGTTAGGTTTTGCGTAACTTGGTTCAAGTCATGTTAGCCAAATAGACTCTTGAACTCATCCCAACTGATAACATCTTAAAAGACCCACTTCCGCAATGCAAAAATCATGGCAAAGAAGTCTGTGTATTGTCTCACTTTGACGAGTTGGACGTACCGACACCAATGGAGATAGGCGAGCTATCCAATTTGGTTAAGACCCACCCCAACTTTGAATCACAAAGAGTCGAGGCACTTCAACAGTCTACCAAGTTCAAATGGTTCTTTGACAAGTTTGAACGGTCCCCGGTGACTAGACTGGAAGCTACCAAGGCTATCCGACATATCGTCGAAGCCAACGACGAGTAATTCATGGGCATGGTTGGATCCGTTCATCGTGCTTTCAAGGATAACTCCCTCACGATTTCGTTTACGGTGGAAGATGTCAATTGCCGTTCCCCAATTGGCAACTCTATGTCCCCATAGTCATCAACGGTATGGAGCTACAAAGAGTATTTATGGGCGACAGGGCTTCGCTTAACATTATATCCCTTAAAATAATGAGTGCTTTAGGTATCTCTTTTCAATACCTTGTTTGAGAACCAATTAAGGTAACAGGATTCGACAATAAGGGATAACAAACGTTGGGATTTATTAAGGTAGACCTCATTGTGGGTCCTATCCGTTCTGCCACCAAATTCTATGTCATTGACGCAGATAACACCTACTAGGTTCTTCTCAAGTGAGCGTGGCTCCATAGATATGCAGCAATACTTTAAACGTATCTCTAATGCGTCAAAACAATATTTAATGGCGAGGTCGTCACGATTGCAGGGTGGCAATGATCATTCAGGACAAAGTACCACCTCACAAACGCCTTAGTTTATGATGGTTGCAACGAATAAGAAATGCTAATTCCCATTTGCGGACCCCGTCTCCCACTTTTGGGGGGGGGGGGGGGGGGTTCTGCAAATGGGACAACATTGAAACTACCAATGACAACATGTCCAGGTCTAGACAAGTTGTATGGTACAGGCATGCAAATGGAAAAAATACTCTCTTTATCTTATTCATTATCCAATATCATGGCCAAGAAACAAACTACACAATGCTAGGAGTCAGTGGCTTCAACGCCATTCTTTGATTACAAATTGAATCTACTCCTTGATTGGATGATTCAACTTGACAATTCTAAGAGTCCATGGTTCCAATGCCATTCTCTCTAACTATCGAAGGAATCACTCTTTGACTGGATGATTCAACTAGATAATTCTAGGATTCAATGGTTCGAAAGCCATTCCCCAGCTGCGAAATGAATCCTCTAAACTCGATGATTCAACTGGATAATTCCAAGAATCAATGGCCCCAATGCCATTTTCCAACCATAAATCCACTCCTTAATTGGATGATTCCATGAAATGAATCCTTCCAAGAATCAACAGATTCAACCCCATTCTCCAACCACGAATTCACTTAAATGAAATTTAATGGTCATATTCTCCACAAAAAAGAATGACGCCCAATCCTCACCACCGTCCACCATAAAAAGCACAAAATGGACAAGTCAAATCCTCAATTGGATTACTAGTAGGATTTCATGGCTCAACTGCCGTTCTCCAATGATGAAATGAGTCCACTCTTTTGTCGGCACTAATGGTCCAACCACCATTCTCGACACAAAGTAACAAGTCTATACGTGGTAAAAATGGGAAGATTCAAATAAAGCTTCAATGACAAGCATTTCACTTGTATTATCAAAATTCAGGAAGTACAAATACAAGTGTAAGCATGAAATACGTTACAATTTGCTCATTAAGCGCTGAACGCACTCGGCTAATGACAGAGGTAGATCAATCTGGCCAGTACGGAGATCTCCTAGTGCTTAACATCTGTCAACAAGTTAGCCCTCTTCTTCCCAACCTCAGTTATCAGGTGCTGAAGATGCTCAACTTGGTGAGATAATTCAACCAGTTTCTCCTCCGCAGCCATTAAATTCACCGGTGATGCCAGTGCTTTCAAGGCTCACCTCAAAGGAAGCTCTAACCACTGGATTTGGAGATCCATCCTATAATCATTCACCATCATCATCACCCTTATTGTATCATCACTCGTCAGACTGCAAAGAGTTCTCTACTCCATAGTGCAAAATAACTCTCTAAAACTCTCTAAGAAAGAGGAAACAAATAAGAGGGTCAGGCTAGGAATGCGAACATAAGTCTTCAGCCATCTGTCAAAACCACGCTTCTGTCTGTCGCGGGCCACATCATCTGTCAATGAACAGAACTGTTGAGGATCCAACCGAATATCTGAGCCGCTGGCATTAGTGATGTGAGTAACCCTATCTGCAGCTCGAACTATGGTCAAACCATTCCTAACCTCCACAAAATCACCAAGAGGTTACACAATAACATTGGGTTCCCTAGCAGCCACCACAACCATACCATGTGGAGATGGTACTGCACCACTTGGGCATGGCATTAAGGAGCCATGGGGGGCAACTGAGACCAGAACACCAGGTAACATACCCTCACAGGAAGCAAGAACCTCATCCATCATGTCATCCCCAACTAACTGCGTCTTGTTGTGACTAGAAGCCGCAGTTGCATCCACCTGATGAGAGATCGTGTCATCACCCAGGCTTGCGTCATCATCTTATTCACCAGTGATGGATGGGTACTTACCCTTTACTGCTACTCTTATGAGAAAGCATAAACCTTAGCGTCATCAACATTGTCATCTTTGGCTTCCTTAATACCGGAAAACTATGCATGCATCGTGAGACCTTTTCCCCTACGTGGCATCGAAAGAGAGACATCAACGGCCACTGGAAAGTCCACAATAACAGATACGCCCATAATCTCCCCAAAGCGAGCTTCCTCCTTGAGAGCCGCTTGTCTTGACGCTCGAGAAGTTGAAACATCACCTTCAATGGCTTGTGAAGAAGACACACCTTGCACAAAATCTGAGATCGGTAAAGACTAAATTCAGCAACCTCATATTGAAACCAAAATGATTACATTCAAAGTCAACCCACTTCACTCATTCGAGCTTGGATCCTTTACACCGCTCGTACGATTCTTACCACTTCTTCTACGGGTGAGGTATCACATCATCTAGCGGTGGCTGTATAATCACCACCACACGCTTTGTTGGATTGCTCGGCAGAGGAAGAGCTTCCACTTGAGTACCAACAGAATGATAATGAACAATCACTCTCCTGTGATAAGAAGACTGAAGACCCCTCATTTTTGATTGCCGATCATTCTCCTTCCGAAGACAGGTTCCCATCCGTATTTTCAGACATGCTCCAGGCTGCTACTAGATGTTGAACCTTGCATATGTTTATAAAAATACTTCTTCACCCAAACACAAAAACTTAATGCTGGATACACCCCCAACCCGAACACAACTAGAGATAACATAAGACGTCTGTCCATTTCAGTCTTCACCTAACTGGCAACTAAGTATGACCTATAAGCAACTTGAGCATGCTGATGCGGCGAATGACGAGTGGGTGCCTCCTGTTCTAGCCCTATCAAGTTTATATGCCATCTCGGCAAGAAACCCATTATTGGTGAGCGCCATAAGCCAAACTGGTGACAATAAGCTGATGGCCAAGAGTCGATCATCTCCCTAGACATAGACAGCCTGCGCATTCTCTCTTAATTACCATATCCTCGGACCCATACACTTCACAATCACACGCCTTGGACAACACCCTATTCAACGGCTGAACGTAAGGCCGAAAACAAACTTGGACTCCTGGTTTATCGTAACCGCAAAACTACCGCTGCCGCACTGATCTGTCCATCTAGTTGATCGGAATTTCAAAGGGTCACTCGGCCTCGACGGTGCAAATAAATCTGTCTGGCTTTGGTGCCAAACTCGGGTATCGTTCATAAAAGAACATCTGTAGGAAAAGAGTACACAAAAAGGTGGGCACCTCATACCGCCAAAGTGATCACTCCATAGAAGCCTTGATGGAATCAAGTTTCCAATAAAGAGTCCCTAGGAATAGAGGGGCCAATAGTATAAAATGCCCGCTCGCCAGATCTGCAACCAAAGGAAATACCTTCAGATTGATGTCATCCGACGGTTGCCAAAGCAAGACAAATCGGCTTGGCCATAGAGAAAGAAAACCTGCCAAATGATGTTGGGTATTAAGCCCAGGGCCCTCAAACCCATGCAACGTTTGTCCCTCACACTTGGATTTAGTCTTAAACTAAGACTCTAACAACAAATAAAGGCAAAATCCTAATGAAGCCGAGCCGAAAGAACTCCAAGACTAAATGAAAATTGATGCGGTATTACCCAAAAAAATTGATGTGGCAGATATCTCCAACAAATAAAGGCAAAAGCCTAATGAAGCTGAGTCGAACTACCAGATGGTACCTGAGAAGTGCAGGGGCCGAATGGTGCTGTGACGAATGGAGAACCAACATTTGTCGGTTGAACTCTCCACCTAATGGAGTTAAATGGTACCCAACAAAGATTGACGGATCAACTCCATTACTCCAACCCGCCAAATGAACCAAGCAAATAAAGTATTGCAGCAAGGTTAATACAACAGGCCGAATGGTGTTCCTTTCTACCAAATCGAACTTCCAAAGGTTAAGTGAATGCAACTCACCATGTGGGACTCAAGTCACTCAACTGAAAAGCTCACCCAACTGTGCTTGGTGCTTGAACTTGTGGAGAATCGCTCATCAAACAGGGAGAACCCCCTGACTGAATGGAAGCTGCAGGCCCCAATCTTAGGTTTTTCAAATGTATGCTTAGAGGGTTTTGGATCTTCGGCAAGAACTAGGGTTCTTTTCCTTTGGTGATTGGCTGAGCAAAATCTTACCTTAGAATGGATTTCTCTGAAGCACCGGCAAACAAAGAAAAATTAAACGGTAGCAAAGGGATCCCCGAACCAAACCCAGGCTCGTTGAATGAAAAAGAAGGAAAATTATGTGCCAAAGACCAAAATCCACAAACGAATTTGTGCCAAGCACTCCTCTGCCAAACGATATTGTCGAATAGAAAAGAACCAAAACTTTATTTACTGAATGGAGGCTTGAACCCAAGGGAGGCAACTGAATGGTGCTCTATGCTCAAGAACCGCCGAATGGTGGCTGGGGCAATCTTGTGAAATCTGAA
The DNA here is from genome assembly GCA_032270985.1 of Heliamphora pulchella. Lineage (NCBI taxonomy): Eukaryota > Viridiplantae > Streptophyta > Magnoliopsida > Ericales > Sarraceniaceae > Heliamphora > Heliamphora pulchella. The sequence goes on along the minus strand of JAULJZ010000022.1, from coordinate 3,689,598 downwards.
ACCTTTGCAAAAAATCGGCAAAATGGAGAAGGAACCAAGTCTAATTACCAACCGGAAATTCCACCATTCTTTAGATAAGAAGAAACTTCATAACCCTAACTTGGAGTAGAAATCACAAAATGGTGAAGGATAAACAACACTTTCACTGAATGAGTTCTCCCTCTTAATGGAGGCAACAAATACAAGCGCAAAAAATGGAGGCAAGCGAATGAAGCAACAGATGGTATGAGAGAACCAAACAGAGCAAGTTTCGAATGGTATGTGAGAACCGAACAGAGCTTTAGAGGTCGAATCTTATTTAGGGCAGGTCCGAATGGAAACTTATCTACCTAAAATTCTCCTGCCTAATGAAGGGCAACCAAATGGTGCTTGGGAGGTGCGAACCGAATGTGAAAGGTGGAGAGAAATCCACCTAAACCCCTTTGTACGGAAGGGATCCTTCATCGAATAGAGAAAATCCTCCTACAAATGGAACACGATTTGGTTGAATGAAGACTGTACCAAATCAAACCAAACCAAACCAAACCAAACTAAGTCTTTGTTCCAATCAATTGGGGTCAACTAAATGAATTCTTTTACACCATTCTACTATGTTAAGAGCCATATCTTCAATTCATTTTAGAAGGTTCATATCTTTTCTTAATACGACATTCCATGTCAATTTAGGTCTACCCCTCCCTCTAGTGTTTTTATTACTCATGATTTTGTCGTTTTTTTCTCATTACTGCATCAACTAATCTACGTTGTATGTGTTCAAACAATTTTAATCTATTTTCTCTCAACTTGTCTTCAATTGGTGCAACCCCTACCATTCCACGAATTTTTCAATTCTTAATTTTATCTTTTTTAGTCTTACCACATATGCACTTTAATATTCTCATTTTTGCAATTCATCTTATTTATGTGATCTTTCTTAACAGCCCAACATTCTGTCCCATATAAAATTGCTGATCTAATAGCTGAATGAAGACCGTGTTAAAAGGAAAAAAAATTGAGTGAAGTGTGCAAGAATGGAACTTGTGTTCAAACCGAATGGAAGCCCACTAATTTGTGCTGAATGAGACTCCTTGCCGAGTAGAGAAACCCCTCGCCAAACGGAAGGCTATGGCAACACTAGATTCCCTCCTACCAAATGGAGGAGTGGGCGAGGTAATAAAAGGCATATTGCATGAAAAATTAGGGAGAGCTCGCAAGATCTAGGAAGTGGAGAGAGTGAAAGCACCCAAACCCATTTACCAAACGAGAGAAATACCAAATACAAGCAGCCGGCCTCGCCGAATGGGTATTACCAAGTTGTGTGCAAGCAAGACCACTCTCTTCGCGATTCTCTAAATTGATCTCTCAATAATCTAGTAACAAAAATGAGAAGTTGATTCTATTTATGAGTGAATGTTGCTTAAAAATTGGGATAAGAAGTCCTGATAAAAGTGCGAAGTAAATCAAGAGGTTCACAAAAGTATAGGCAGCTGTAAACTTATAGAGCTAATGGCCAACAATTTCACGCAAGTCGCCCACTCGCATTGATGGTAGCCTAGCGCAAGAATTGCATGCAACCCATTCACTATGCAAATGGCTCTCGTGTAGGGGGCTAATGCTTGTAGACAACTCAAGAACGACGCCCATACCAGTGGTTTCACTACACACGACACTAGTGCGCCAAGGGTACCAAGTGCCACGACACATTAATCCCAGGTTGGGAGCAACCTAGCGATCCACTCAGAATCAGTAGGAGAATAAGCAGATTTGATGCTAGCATTGGGATCGTTAAGGTTGCTTGGCCAAACTATACTCGGGAAGTTGGCATCGCCTTGACCACTTTAGGAAATAAGGGGCATGACCGTTTCGACTTGACCATTTTGATACCTTAAAGTATGTATCATGGGGGATGTAGATGTATCGCAACTATCCCATGTTGCAGGTACCAAGGTTGTCACGAAACAAAGGTCAAACCTCAGAAAAGTTGAAAATCAAGGAAGACAAGTCATGTGGTACATGCAAGTTATCTACCTTCGTCGATTTAGCCTATAAAGGCCATTTCTCATTTATTACTCAACAATCAATGCCATTGTCTTCTGGTTATTACTGCCATCCTTATTTTGTCTTAAGGTCGCCAACTTTCACCTTCTTCCACCTCCAGCGACTCTTGAGCTAAGTCGAGTGTTTTTATTTTCTCAAACCACCAGTGAGTCCTTACATTGTCAACAGTTGGATATAGCATGGGATAGGTGATGACTACTTTTGACCATTGAAGGAATTGATGTAGGTGGTTCCATGGCTTTGTAATTTTCCTTTGGATGGGTATACAACGATGTCATACTCCCATATGCAAACATACAAAAGCTTAGAAGGCGTTTGGGGGGGGGGGGGGGGGGGGGGAAAAAACGAAAAAAAAAAGTGGGCCTCTCATGTCTTTTAATTTCATTATACTCTATTTACCCTTAGTCGGTAGATCAATCGGGGCCTAAATTTCCTAGATGATTACACTTCAACCTGCTATTTGGCACCCAACATCACGTACACCATTACGATGAGTATAAGGCCATTGTGCATCTCTAGTGTTTTGTGGTCAGTTATTTAGTTGTGGCCATTCTTTGTGTATCTAAAATTTCCCAGTTTCTTTGGATTGCTTTTTTGTAATACATCAATTCTCAATACTATCAACTTGAAGAAGGATAAGATAAGTGGTGGAAAATAGGGACCAGGATTGTTGTTAAGGTTGTGATAAAGTTTATGCTATGGTGTACGTGCTAATTTTATGCATAGATGGAGGGCTTGAATTTAAGTAGTTTTTTCCCTTTGTTTTGGGACCGACTGTAATCTGTATAAAGATAAAACACTAAACACAGAAAAGACATTTGAAGGTTATTATACCCATCGCGTAATGAATTCAAGCTAGGTCTGGGAGAGGTGGTAGCTAGGAAGCCTCACCATCACTTTTGTATGGGCAGGGCTTATTTCTATGACTCATTCTCGGCACAACTTTTGGGCGGATAAAATTTATATCACAAAAGGCCACAACACCTAATAGAATGAGGTTTGGCGAAACGAATTCATGTAGCCAACTTTAAGTAATACGGATGAAGGCTTGTTGAGTTTTGGTTGAGTTTAATTTTAAAAAGAGTTCTAGTTTTATTTGATATATATGCATAGTTATTATAATTTTACGATTCATAATTTAGTTCATGTTTTGTTTCACGATTCATATATAAATCGATACGAATTTATGAGTAAATCTATTTTGTGTTAGAATTGTGATGAATTTTACGATTCACGATTTGATTCACAAGTTGATTCGCTTTAATGTGAAAATGTGGCAAAAATGAACCATGCTCCCAAAATCAAACATTTCCCGACGTGCCGTTCTCTGTGTATCTCAAATTTTCCAGTTTTTTTGAATTGCATTTTTGTAATACATCAATACTCAATACTATCACCTTGGAGAAGAATAAGATAAGTGGTGGGAAATAGGGTCCAGGATTGTTGACGAGGTTGTGATGAAGTTTATGCTATGGTATACGTGCTAATTTTATGCATAGGTGGATGGCTTGAATTTATGTAATTTTTTCCTTTTGTTTTGGGACTGGCTGAAAGATAAAGCACTAAGCACAAAAAAGACATTTGAATGTTGTACCCATCGCACAATGAATTGAAGCAAGGTTTGGGAATGGTAGTAGGTAGGCAGCCTTACCCTCACTTTTGTTTGGGCAGGCTGGTTTCTATGACTCAAATCCTCGGCACAACTTTTGGGCAGATAGCATTTTCTATCGTAAAAGGTCAGAACATCTAATAGAATGAGTTTTGGGAAAACAAATTCGTGTAGCCAACCTTGAGTAATACCAATAAAGGCTTGTTGAGTTGGGTTGAGTTTAATTTTCCAAAAAAAAAAAAAAAAAGTTCTAGTAATATTTGATATATATGCGTAGTTATTAGAATCTTATGATCCATGATTCGGTTCACGTTTTGCTTTACGATTCATATATAAATCGATACGAATCTGCGAGTGGATCAATTTTGTGATAGAATTGTGATGAATTTTATGATTCACGATTCGATTCATAAGTCGATTCACTATAATGTGAAAATGTGCCAAAAATGAACCATGCGATGTGCTGGTCTTTGTGTATCTCAAATTTCCACGGTTCTTTGGATTGCCTTTTTGTAATGCATCAATACTCAATACTATCACCTAGGAGACGGGTAAGATAACGGGTAGGAAATATGGACTAGAATTGTTGTTAAGGTTGTGATGAAGTTTATGCTATGGTAGACGTTCTAATTTCATGCATATATGGAGGGCTTGAATTTAAGTAATTTTATTTCCTTTGTTCTGGGACCGGCTGTATGAAGATAAAACACTAAACACGAAAAAGACATTTGAAGGTTGTACCAATCGCATAATGAATTCAAGGTAGGTCTGAGAGAGGTAGTAGGTAGGCAGCCTTACCCTCGCCTTTGTATGGACATGTTGATCTCTGTTACTCAAATCCTCGGCACAACTTTTGGTCGGATGGCACTTTCTATCGCATAAGGCCACAATATCTAATAGAATGGGTTTTGGAGAAATGAATTCATGTAGCCAACTCCAAGTAATACGGATGAAGGCTTGTTGAATTGGGTTGAGTTTAATTTTTTTTAGAAAATTCTAGTTTTATTTGATATATATCATATATGCATAGTTATTGTAATTTTACGATCCATGATTCAGTTCACGATTTGATTCAAGGTTCATACATAAATTGATACGAATATATGAGTGAATCTATTTTATGATAGAATCATGATGAATTTTACGATTCACAAATCGATTTACGAGTCGATTCACTATTTATGATTTATAGTTTTATTAAAATTATTATATTCAATAAATTTGAAACCCACTTTTTTCTTATCTTTTTGTTTTTTAAAAATACCTCAATGGTGTGTTTACTGTAAAAATAGGAAATAAACATATTTAACTTGTTGATTATTTGATGATTAAAGGAGGTAATAAGAACCAAGAAAATCTGATAAATTCTTAACTCATTTTCTTATTTATCTTCTAAAACCTATTTTAGAATGATAGGAGTTGGATCATTGGACTTGACCGTTTCGCAATAATTTTTAATTTTTTTTATAAACAATAAGCATACAAAGCATGTTTTAAACTGTTTTTATATTTAGTTTCTCTCTCTCTCTCTCTCTCTTATTCTATTCTCTTTGAGACTTGGCATATTTTTGGAATTCTAAAACAAAATATATAATAATTTTTTAAGGATGGCTGGATTTGAGCAAAAATTTCTTGGCATGAAGGTGTATTTTGAAGTTCTAATTAGTTTCCGTAATCATATTCTTATTGTATAATTTGTGTTAGTATCAATTTATTTATATTATTTCATACATATAAAATGTTTAAACATCACGTGTAGTTTGTGCTGAATCTTACGATTCTCGATTTGATCCAATTCACGATCACAAAATTAGGATTTTGATTCACAATTTGACAACTATGATTATATGTTATTAAACTGATTCTTGATGGATGTGATTTATGCCATGGTGTTTTTCTCATTGCTCGTTTCCCTACTCGTACAGTTGTGCCCATTGTATCCTCACAATCCGGAGGTCTTATTGAATGAGCTGAAGTCTCCATCTGACCTTCTGGACTTTGGAGAATTCTCAGATTGCATGGACTTTGGAAGTGGTGCTGGTTCCCCTCCTCTTCATGTCGTCAATCCTGCTTTTGATTATGTGCCTCCAAAGCTTGTTAATTTATTTATTACTGACACGTAAGTTTACCTTTTCATTACTGTTTTCCAGGACAGTGATGGATTTATAAGGTTTTGGAAGTTTACTTGTTATGTTCCTGCTTCAGTGTCTGGAATGTTGATGTTTTGCTAACATAAATTGATGCATAGCAACTATATGAAAACAAGAAGACAAACACTTAACTTTAATTTGTGGGTGATCAATTTTTTTTTTTGTAGCTTCGCTTGATGAAGCTTTTCACTCCGCAACAGAGTTTTCACTGCTTTTGTATCATAAGTAAAAATACTCGTTTTGGGTTTGTAGTTTGGCTTGGCCATACAGTATTCGAAAAGTAATATATTCATGCTTCTGTTTTATCTTAAAAATTTTTGATTGCTGAAATTGCTGAACCATTTTGTGACCGGTCTTTTCTTTACAGAGGAGGGCATAATCCATCGTACATGTATCGGCTCATTGCGGATTATTATTCAGCTGATGATTTGATATTGCAACGGAAACCTGCTTCTTGAAATTGAGCTTAGCTACCTGTCGTTGACATATTGAGTAAGTCACTCCCATTTCTTGTTTACTTTGACAAGCATCTGTCATATTAGTACAATATTTATTGGATATTTTAAAATTTGTTTGTGAACAAGTACGGAAACATTGGAGAGGACTTTTGTTAAAGAAGAAAAACTAGAGCGGAAGGCAATGCACCCAGGCCATATTGCTTACTGATATTAGACCACTGTGCGCAAGCCATATGCATTCATGGCCAGTACCAGGTTATCGTAGTCCAAATAATCATTAAATTTAGAAAATGAGGATACATATATGAACAAATAAATCAAAGAACGCCTCAGACCTCAACTCTAGATTCCTCCCTGTTATCATGTCTTTCAGGGGCGGCGGACACAGGATTCCATTAGTTTTTTTTGCAGGGGGGAGGGGAACTCCTACAATGCAATTGTCTTGAGGGTACAATGCAATTGTACTGGGGGTTTTCTATGACTATTTTGGTGATGTGCTTTCTATCTTTTTCCCTCCACAAAAGACGAACTAATTTAACAAATTGCTTTTCAAACCACAGTTCCTTATGTTACGACGAAAAGGAAAATAATACCCATTCATCTATTACACAATTTATGATTTTCAATTGCCATCTTTTAGTACTGGAGATGCTTTCAAATCCCTCAGAGGTTTTGTTTGATTCATGAAGATGAGGGAATAATACAAGGATGCAAGTGGCATCTTCTCTTTGTAAAAGCTATTAAGGATACTTGGGTTGGAAGTGGGAGGGGGGCCACATAAGAAAAAAGTGTTTAATTACAAGTGTTGGGCCACATAAGAAAAGTGCTTAATTACGAGTTACTGCGTACCATTGCATTTCCTGTCTGCTGCTTAGAAGCCTTGGGAGTTAGGTAAGTGGATCTCCATTGGTAGTTCCATAGAGCTAAGGCTTTAGCAACACGAGATGCGGTGACTGTTACTGAGCATTGATGCCTTCATTCAGTTTAGCCATAATTCTGAAGTGTCAATTGCACCATTTGTATTTTACTTTTTTAACTGTTGTTAATGGGTAACTCCCCCATTTTGAAGTGATTCCAATTGCTTTTGCTCAATTTTAAAGGGTGAATTTATCTCATTGTGCTTCCGAAGTCAAGAAACAAGTATTTTTTCTTTGTTTCCTTTTTTTTCCCATGCTTTAAAATCTCTTACTTTTTGTGCATGAGTAGTGATTATCTCGTGGTTGCCCAATTTCCAGGTACTCTGCTTATCTCCAGTTCAAGGAACTGTGGGTCAGGGAAACTGAACGGTCTGTCCGAAATGGTAAATTGTATAGTCCTGCAGAAAATTTATGGAGTTGATGGAAACTTGAATCTTGAAGAAATTTTCATTTTTGAGGCAAAACGCAGGAAAATGGATCAAACATGACAATGACGTGGAGGAGAGTTTTTTGTTTTCTTTATTTTTGCGGGTATTTGTGGCGAGATTTAAGAAGGATAACAAACAGGATAAACGGCAAAATGACGGCAAAATGCAACTATTGTGAGGGGTTCTTGATTATATTACGTGAAATAGATCTGTATTAGCGTGTGAAGTCATAGGATTTAGGGTTTTGGGTTTTGGGTTTTGGCACTCTTGTACTCCCTGCACTTTACTCCAAATTTCACATTGGTCTCTCGTTTTTTTTAATGGTGATATGATAACCAAGCTCTTACATTTAGGGATGCAAGTAAAACTGAAAGAATTGATAAAACATAAGTTGATAAAACATCCATGTCTGTCGTAAGTTGGTCGAAGCTTCCATCCATGTCTGTCGTAGAGTAAGTTTGGTTTCGCCCTTCAACTTGCTGTTCCGGTTTTTTCTTTTGATTTTTCAGTGTGGGATTTTCAAGCTATTAATGTAAAATTACAGGCAAAGCCTTCTATAAACGGTTGCTTTTGTTTGCTTTGTCTTCATTGTTTCGAAGGCATTTTGGTAATTTTCATGTCTTCTATAAAAGGTATGCTTTGCTCTCAATTTTTATCCTTAATTGTCCTATCTTGTATTTTCCCTCTCAAATTAATATAATATACTAGAAGGGGTGGCACACATGTGTATCTGGAATTTTTTGTGCAGTTATTTTTTTGAATTTTAAAAATTAAAAAGTAGTTATTGTGCAGTTATTAAGAATGTGAGAGTTAATTTATGAGTAATTTGAAAAATAAAAATATGTGACATGGCTTTAAAATATGTGACATTGGCTTTATATATACTATTGAAGTTTAGATAAAAGAAGAGATCACTCAGCAGTTTGGCAGTTTTGTCAGGTATAAAAAGACCATTTTACGTTTATGCAATTATAAACTAATGTGTAATTGTTAAGCATACGTTTTAAGTTTATTTTTATATTTTGTACCATTTATTTTCTAAATCTCATTGAGAAGATCATACATGTGAAAAACT
>JAULJZ010000022.1:3656766-3680824 GCA_032270985.1 Heliamphora pulchella | reverse complement strand
AGTTTCAACTCGGAATCAAGTCGTAGTTGAAGATTAGATCGACAAGAGGTATTCATCTAAATTAACTTTGGTTGCACAAGTTTTATTTTGATCGTTCGACGTCAAAATTTTTATCTGGAGCCCGTTTCGGCTTTTGGTCGTTCAGTTAATTTTTTATTGAAAATTATTTTACAAAAATAATAATCTTAGCAGTATTTTCTTCAACAATAATAGTATCCTCTCCATCTAAGTCACTACTATTATATACTTGACCAAAGCTATGTCAAGTATTTAATTTTATTTAGTAGGGTCAGTTGCCTAGATAGTAAAATTAATAAGAATTGACCTGTCTGGTCCTACAATGGATAGTAGATATCTTCCAATCGAGGTATACTATTCACAGGGTTCTAAGCTGTTGGCGAATTTCTTTTAAAATGGTAAAGGGAACCAAATTAAAATAAATTCAAAATTTTGCTCATCATAATCAATGGTATTTTTAATTATGTGATTTTCAGGATTAAAATGGCTTTCAACCCATTCGCTTTAGTACTCAAAGAAAACAAACTTACGGGACCAAATTATGTTAACTGGAAACGAAAACTTGGGCATTGTCTTAACTGTTGAGGATTACAAATTTGTCTTAATTGAGATATGTCTGTCGATACCTAATGTGGGGGCGACCGAGTAAGAAACGCAGGCCCATCAAAAGTGGCAAAAGCTAATCAAATGGCTCGCTGTTACATTTTGGCTTCAATGTCAAATGTTTTGCAGTATCATCATCAGTTTATGCTTAATGCCTATGACATGATTATGAACCTCAAAAAAATATTTAGGAATCAATCGTGCTGCTAGGCTGGTGGCCATAAAGTCTCTAATGAATACAAACATGGCTGAAGGCACCCCAGTTAGGGATCAAGTTCTGAAGATGATCAGTCTTCTGAATGAACTGAAGATCCTTGGAGCTGAAATTGATAGAAAACCTAGGTCGATATTTTACTTCAATCACTACTGTTAGGGTTAGTATACTGAAAACTATGTTTTTAGTATTTAATTTTATTTTAATAAAATTAATTTTATATTTTATGAGAATCTTTTTGAGCAATGTATATATATCATTTCTTTAATATTATGCATGGATGTCCAATATTCTGTATAGTATTTAATCTGGTATGTAGAGTACGACTTACACACAGAAGATTAGATTTTAGGTTCTTACAAAATATAAATTTTATTTTCACAGTTTAGATGAAAATGGACATACCATCGGTACGATTGTAGCACAGAGTTTTTGTAAGCCTGTCTTGGTTATGAGGAACAGATAATAGTATCATCTATTGATCCGACTCTCTGTGCTAGTATACTTTGTGTGTATTGAACGGGATACATTAGGGTAATTAATCTTATACTGATGATATGAATTAATTCAAAACCCAAGTTTATTATTAATAGTGCTTATGCTTTTAATCATGAAATAATAATTGATTTGCATATATTTAATATTCGTTGTTTTGATTCATTAGAGGGTGCGATCTTATATAGGTCTATATTTTCGGTGAGTTTGATAGCAGTATTATTTATATGGTGATTATTAATTATTGACGAAATTCACATCCCAAATGATCGGGATTGACGATACTCTCTTAAGGAAACTTATAAGTTTTGACTGGACCAAACCCTGCAGGTGGATTTAATTATTCGGCGGTCAAATAAGTTAAGCAGAAGGGTTTAAGGAATTTCAAGATGTTGATTAAGTTAAATTGTCAGTAATTAAATTTAATTGATGGGTATCGAGAATCTTAACGTAGGGAGAAATGTTAAGCATTTAATAACAAGAGCTCAATGCAAGAAAGTCTTAAGATTATGGGTCAGAGTGCAATTATAGTTCTTTAGTGGTGTGAATTGTAATTCAGTATTTTATGAAAATTACAGAAACCACTGCAAGGTTTTCATAATTACAAATACCGCTACGAGGTTTGCTTAATTGCAAAAATCGCTAATGGGTGTATGTGTTCCACTGAAAATTTTACTCATAATTACTCCATAGGTTCCTACTGTAGCCCTATAAATATACGGGTAGGCTGAACCTGCTTCATAACTTGTCTTTCAAGACTAAAACTGTCTAGTTTCTACTGGTACGAGTTCTTGATAGATTGTAACCCACACTACATTCAAGAATCGCATAAAGGAATACAGTAGAAGGTCTGATGAGAGCTTCAACTCGGAATAAAAAACGTAGTTGAAGATTTGACCGGTAAAAAGATATTCTTCAAAATTAACTTTGGTTGCACGGGTTTTAATTTTGATCGTTTGACATCAAAAGTTTTATCTGGAGCCCGTTTCGATATTTACCTGTCTAGTTATTTTTTTATCAAAAATCGTTTGCAAAATAATGATTTTGGCAATTTTACCTCTAACAACTGTCTAAAATTTTTAAGCAATTTTGCCAGAACTATACTATGAACATGCTCAGCTTTTCATTGGCAGAAGTTCTTAAGAAACTTCAAGCAGCCGATGGTGTTCTTAGGAAACCAGGTTCTGTGTATGAGGCTGAGAAAGGTTCTTCATCTAAGCTAAAAGGCAAGAAAAAAAAGGTTCAGACACAAGGAAGCACAGTTGTTAAAGCAGTTAAGGGACCAAAAGCTGGTGTGAAGAAGCCTAGAGGCAAATGCTATCACTGTAACCAGTTTGGGCATTGGAAAAAGTAGTGTCTAATTTTTCTCAGTAAGTAGAACAAATCAGGTAATTTCTATTCACTAGTGGTTGAAATATTTTTAGCGGCGTTATCTACCAATACCTGGTGTGTAGATACGGGAGCCACTAATTATGTCTGTAATTCTTTACAGGGGCTCTAAGAAATCAAGCAGCTTAGTGATGAAAAAATATACCTGCACATGGCCAATAATACAAGGGTGGCAGCAGTTGCAGTAAGAGATGTCACTTTTAAATTTAGTAAAGATAGGATACTTCTTTTGAAATATTGTCTTTATGTACCTTCGAATAGAAAAATATTTAATTTCAGTTTCAAGCTTAATAAAGAACAAATATTCTATTCATTTTGGTGACTCTGTGGTTGTGAAGAAAAATAAATATTTTATTTGTTCTAGTATATTGGTGGATGGTCTGTATGTCGTATCTCCTATGTCTCTTACACTATAATTAACTAAAATGAATAACACATCTAATTTACCATATAAGAGAAAGTTTCATTTTTTAATGAACCAAACGTTTCTTTGACACTTACGCTTAGTCATATTAATCTAAAAAGTATAAATGGACTGGTAGCAGATGGACTTTTGAGTTCATTGGAGGTGGAGGAAGTTCTAGTCTGTGAATCTTGCTTAGAAGATAAGATGACCAAGAGATCCTTTTCGGCCAAAGGCTATAGAGCTAAAGAAGTATTGGAGTTGGATCATTCTGATGTGTGTGGTCCTATGACAATCCGAACTAGAGGTGACTTTGAGTACTTTGTTAGTTTCATTGATGAATACTCAAGGTATGGATACATTCACATGATGTACCGTAAGTCTGAATGTTTTGAGAAATTCAAAAATTCAAAGTGGAGGTCGAGAAGCGTTTGGGCAAAAGTATCAAATCACTATGATTCGATCGTGGTGGGGAATACCTCTTTGGAGAGTTTAGGGATTACCTGTCATCAGATGAGATTATATTCCAGTTGAATGCACCTAGCACTCTGCAGCAGAATGGTGCAGCAGAAAGAATGAATAGGACTCTTATGGAGATGATAAGGTCCATGATGAGTTATTCAGATTTATGTGATTCATTTTGCGGACTCTCTATAGAGACAACGGCTTACATTCTGAATTTTATACTTTCTAAGTTAGTACCTTCTACTCCCACAGAATTGTGGACCGGGCATAAGCCTAGTCTGAAACACATTCGGATTTGGGGGTGTCCAGCACATGTGCTGAAAGGAAACGCGAGTTAGTTGGAACTAAGGACAGAAGTCTATTTCTTTGTGGATGGATCTTAAGGGAACGAAGGGTGGCCTGTTTTATAATCTTAAGTATTAGAAGGTCATTGTTATCACCAATGCCCGATTCTTGGAAGAGGATTATATTATGGATCACAATCCTAATAGTAAAATTGTTCTTGAAGAATTGAGAGAAAATACCAGTAGAACGGAAGAGAAACCACAAGTCACTAATATTTCATTACCTCATCGTAGTAGGAGAATTATCGGAACAGGTAAAAATTAAGAACAGGGTGCTGACGCATAAGGTTCAGATTCTGCACAGCATGTTACTACTAGTACACAGACACAGGTAGTGCCTCATCGTAGTGGGAGGATTGTTCATCAACCTGATCGGTATATGTTCTTGGTAGAGTTTTTTGACAAGATCCTAGTAGAACTAGATACCTAGCCCTATAACTAGAATGAAAAACTTGAGGACAAAGATGCAAATCTTTGGCAAAGGGCTATAAATTAAGAGATAGAATATATATATTCCAATCAGGTCTGAAAACTTGTAGAACCACCTAAATGGATAAAACCCATTAGATGCTAGTAGATCTATAAGAAGAAGAGAGGAGCAGATGGAAAGGTTAAAACTTTTAAAGTTAGGCTTGTTGCTAAAGGCTTCACTCAGAAAGAAGGGATCGATTATGAGAAAAAAAATTTCGCCGGTAGCCATCCTTAAGTCTATCTGGATTTTCTTATCCAATGCTGCACATTTCGATTACAAAATCTGGCAAATGGATGTCAAGACAGCTTTTCTTAACAAAAGTCTTGATGAGTGTATCTATATGATACAACCAAACGAATTCATTGTAAAGGGCCAGGAGCACATGTTGTGTAAGCTTAAGAGATCCATTTATGGGCTTAAGTAGGTATCGAGGTCTTGGAACACTCAGTTTGATCAAGCCATAAAGTTTTATGATTTTAATAAGAGTTCGGATAAGTCCTGTGTGTACAAGAAACGTGATTGAAGCGTGGTGATTTTTCTAGTATTTTATGCAGACGATATCTTTCTCATCGGAAACAATATAGGGGCATTATCTATGGTTAAAGTATAGTTATTTGGACAGTTCGATATAAAGGACTTGGGAGAAGCTAGTCACATCCTTGGGATCAAACTTGTGCGAAATCAGAAACAAAGGATGTTGGGCTTATCACAAGCAAAATATATCGAAAATATCCTTGCTCGTTTTAGCATGTAGAATTCTAAGAAAGGGTTTTTCTCTTTCAGGTATGGAATTACTCTATACAATGATCAGTATCCTAAGACACTTGATGAGATAGAGAAGATGAAGACGGTTCCTTATACTTCGACAGTAGGAAGCCTCATGTATGGTATGATTTGCACTAGACCCGACATCTACTTTGCCGTTGGCATGGTTAGCAGATATCAGTCTAACCCAGAGCAGTAGCATTGGACTGTGGCAAATAATATAATCAACTACCTGAAAATGATTAAGGATTATATATCAGTTTATCTGGTAGACAGTCTAGTATCTTTGGGGTACACAGACTTAGATTTTCAGTCTGACAAGGATTCCCCTAAGTCTACCTCAGGATATGTGTTTACCTTAGGAGGTAGAGCTATAAGTTGGAGGAGTATCAAGCAGTCCTGCATTGCTAATTCCACCATGGAAGTCGAGTACATGGCAGCTTTTGAAGCAGCCAAGGAGGCTGTTTGGCTCAGGTACTTCCTGTTGGATCTAAAGGTGGTCCCTTCAGTTTAGTCGACTATTACACTTTATTGTGACAAAAGCAGAGCCGTTACAAACTCGAAGGAGCCAACAGTTCACAAGAAAGGAAAGCACATTGAGTGTAAGTATCACATGATACGAGAAATTGTATAGAGATGTGATGTTATTGTGACCAAGATTGCATCAGAAGGCAACCTTGCAGTTCTTTTTACAAAAAACTTACCGGCTAAAACTTTTGATAGTCATGTAGAGGACATGAGAGTCAGATGTATAACAACATGATTTTGAGTATAAATAAGAGATTGTTAAGGTTGGTATACTGAAAATCATGTTTTTAGTATTTAATTTTATTTTAATAAAATTAATTTTTCATTTTATGAGAATCTTTATGAGTAATGTATGTATATCATTTCTTTAATGTTATGCATGGATGTCTAATATTCTGTACAGTATTTAATCTGGTGTGTAGAGTACGGTTTGCACACAAAAAATCACATTTTAGATTCTTGCAGAATATAAGTTATATGTTCACAATTTTGATGAAAATGGACATACCATCGATACGACTATAGCACAGAATTTTAGTAACCTTATCTTGGTTACGGGGAATAGAAAACAGTGTCGTCTATTGTTCCGACTCTCTGTGCTAGTACACTTTATGTATATCGAATGGGACACATTGGAATAATTAATTTTATACTGACTATATAAATCAATTCACACCCAAGGTTATTATCTATAGTGCTTATGCCTCAATCTTGAAATAACTATTGATTTGCGTATATTTAATATTCGTTGTTTTGATTCATTAGAGGGTGCGATCTTATATGAGTCTATATTCCCGGTGAGTTGGATAGCAGTATTATTTATATGGTGAATATTAATTATTGACGGAATTCACGTCCTGAAATATCTGGATTGACGATACCCCCTTAAGGAAGCTTATAAGTTTTGACCGAGCCAAACTTTACAGGTGGATTTGATTATCCGGCGGTCAAATAAGTTAAGCAGAAGGGCTTAAGGAATAACAAGATGCTAATTAAATTAAATTGTCAGTAATTAAATTTAATTTGCGAGTATCGAAAATCTTAATGTGGGAAGAAATATTAAGCATTTAATAACAAGAGCTCAATGTAAGAAAGTCTTGAGATTATGAGTCAGAGTGCAATTATAGTTCTTTAGTGATGTGAACTGTAATTCAGTATTTTATAAAAATTGCAGAAGCCGCTGCTAGTTTTTCATAATTATAGATACCGCTATGAATTTTACTTAATCACAGAAATCGCTAATAGATGTATGTGTTGCACTGGAAGTCTTACTCATAATTACTCCACAGATCCCTACTGTAGCTCTATAAATATGCAGGTAGGCTGAACCAGTTTCATAACTTGTCTTTTAAGACTAAAGCTATCCAGGTTCTTCCGGTACGAGTTCTTGATAGATTGTAGCTGACATTACATTCAAGAATTGCATAAAGGAATACAGTAGAAGGTCTGACGGGAGCGTCAACTTGGAATCTAAATCGTAGTTGAAGAACTGACCGGTAAAACTATTCTTCTAAATTAACTTTGGTTGCACGGATTTTAATTTTGATCGTTTGACGT
This sequence comes from Heliamphora pulchella, assembly GCA_032270985.1. Taxonomy (NCBI): domain Eukaryota; kingdom Viridiplantae; phylum Streptophyta; class Magnoliopsida; order Ericales; family Sarraceniaceae; genus Heliamphora; species Heliamphora pulchella. The sequence goes on along the minus strand of JAULJZ010000022.1, from coordinate 3,673,571 downwards.
CAAAAGTTTTATCTGGAGCCCGTTTCGGCGTTTGCCTGTCAAGTTAATTTTTAACGAAAATCGTTTGAAAAATTAATAATTTTGGTAGTTTTGCCTCCAACAAAGCGAAAGGGCCTAAGAAACTTCAAAATGCCATTTATATTAAATTGTCAGTAATTAAATTTAATTTGCGAGTATCGACAATCTTAACGTAGGGAGGTGAGTTAAGTATTTAATAACAGGAGCTCAATGCAAGATGGTTTTGAGATTATGGCTTAGAGTGCAATTACGGTTCTTTAGTGGTGTGAACTGTAATTTAGTGTTTTATAAAAATTATAGAAATCGCTGCAAGGTTTTCATAATTACAGATACCGCTGAGAGGTTTGCTTATTTAAAGAAATCACTGGATATATATCTAGATTACACTAGAAGTTTTCGTCATAATTACTCTGCAGGTCCCTACAGTAGCTCTATAAATATACGGGTAGGCTGAATCAATTCATAACTTGTCTTCAAGACTAAAGTTGTCCAGGTTCTGCTAGTACGAGTTCTTGAAGGATCGTAACTCACACTACATTTGAGAATCGCATAAGAAAATACAGTAGAAGGTCTGACAGAAGCTTCAACTCGGACTCAAAAATCGTAGTTAGAGATTCGCCCAAAAGGTAATCTTCTAAATTAACTGTGGTGGCACGGGTTTTATTTTGATCATTTGGCATCAAAAGCTTTATCTGGAGCCCATTTCGGCGATTACCCGTCTAGTTATTTTTATCGAGAAATCGTTTACAAAAATAATAATCTTAGCAATTTTGCCTTCAACACAGAGGAGCTCCCTCCACACCGACCCCTCTAATGAAGTCACCGAGGGTGCTGGTGCAGAAAAATGCTGTTGATATGATCACGCATGATGAAAATTATGACCGGCTGACCTTTGTCGCTTATTGCTACGCCCCTCAAACTCTGCACCTCCTCCACCCTGTTGGATTCTGCTCTCTCTAGCCCTGCGTGTTTCATTCAAGGTATTTTTCACAGTGATGGCTGACTCTACCAAATTCATAAATATGCGCATCTTTAATGCCGCCACTCGATCTCTGATAGTGGTTCAAACCCCTTTTAACCTCTTTGCACGTAATTCATCTGTAGCTACAACTTCCTATGCAAAACGGGACAAGATGGTGATCTCCGCCTCGTACTAAACCATAGTCATAACTCTTTGGGTGAGAGAAAGAAATTCCTCCTAGTATAGGTCTCCCTTAAGGACTCAAAAAAATATTTCTCTATAAATACTTTAGCAAAAGCTGCCCATGTTCCGTCCACGGTGGTTCTGGAAACTTCTCACCATTCGTGGGTGTCACCCCTCAGCTAAAAAGCGACAAACATAACCCTCAAGTCATCCTCGATTATCTGTAATATATCCATAATCCTCGTCATGAGCTCTAGCCATTCTATGACCATCTTGGGATCAGGATCCCCAACAAAGGTAGAAAGGTCAAGACGTCGAAACTCCTACATCACAACAGTTGCCCTCAACTAGGGTACTCTTACCCCTTTCCTAGCGGCCTCAGCAAGCTGACAAATGGAACCCACAATCTCATGTAGCAACCCTACCCCGTCTACTAGTCCTTGGGGAGCATTAGCATCTCCAGCATTAGGGATTGGCACATCCCCTTAGCCTAAACCACAATCACGGCTTCGACCACGGCCTTATCCTCTCCACGCAGACATCACTTCTATACGAAAGAAATATAGAACATAACAACATAAGATTCAACTCATCATGTTATTACCGATATAAGTCACATAATCATGCTAACACTTAACCATTCAAGATCATGTAAACGAACTCTAAGTACCTAGAAATACCAACAGGAGTGATAAGTCAATTTGGAATGTAATGACTGTCATTCTCACTGCTAATAAAATAAAATCCCCTGTTACTTATATACTTGAGAGAAAGGATATGTGACCAATGGTCTATTCAAAATGAATGTAATGACTGTCATTCTCACTGCTAATAAAATGAAATCCCATGTTGCTTATATGCTTGAGTCTTTCATTTTGTGGCATGGTAGACTTGGTCATGTTAATTATGATTCTATGCGTAGATTAATTAACTTTGAGCAAATACCTAATTTTGATGTTGATAAAACTCACAAGTGTAAAACTTATGTTGAGGCTAAGTTAACTAGGTCTTCATTTCACTAGGTTGAAAGAAGCACCGAGCCACTGGGCTTAATTCACACTGATGTGTGTGATCTAAAATATGTTCAAACTCCCAGTGCTAATAAGTACTTTATCACGTTTATTAATGATAATACAAAGTATTGCTATATATACTTGCTAAAGAGCAACGATGAAACTTTGGACAAATTCATTCTGTACAAGAATGAAGTTGAAAACCAACTTAGCAAAAAGATTAAGGAGTTGAGAAGTGACCAAGGTGGTGAATATGAATCACCATTTGGTGGATACTGTGCTGAGCACAAAATTATCTACCAAACCACTGCACCTTACTCACCTCAATAGAATGGAACTACTGAATGCAAAAATCGTACCTTGAAGGATATGATGAATGCTATGCTGGTGAGTTCTAGGTTGTCTCAGAACATGTGGGGTGAAGCGGTTCTCATCGCTAATCACATCTTGAATTTAGTATCTCGCAAGAAGAATGACAAAATCCATTATGAGTTGTTTAAGGGTAGGAGGCCTACCTATAATTACTTAAGAACATGGGGGTGTCTTGCGAAGGTAACTATACCTCCTCCTAAGAAGGAGAAAATAGGTTCAAAAATCGTTGATTGTGTTTTCATCGGTTATGCACAAAATAGTAGTACTTATCGATTTCTTGTGTATGAATCTGTAATACCATATATTCACAAGAATACAGGCATAGAATCTAGAAATGTGTCATTCTTTGAACACATATTTTTGTATAGATCCATTAAAGAGTTCAGTTCAGTAAAATAGACTTTGCATCCTACTAATGATTGCAGTAGAGACCAAGACGAGAAAGTTGATATAAAGCCAAGACGCAGCAAGCTCGTTAAGAAATCAACCTCTTTTGGTCCGAATTTCATAACCTACTTGTTATAAAATGAGCCTCGTACGTACAAAGAAACTGTGAGTTGTCCTGAGGCTCCGTTGTGGAAAGAAGCGATTAAAAGCGAGATTGATTCTATACTGTAGAACCATACGTGGAAACTAGTGAATTTACCACAAGGTAGTTAGCCTTTGGGTTACAAATAGATCTTCAAGAGAAAGATGAAAGCAGATGGATCAATATATAAATGCAAAGCTAGGTTTGTTATCAAAGGATACAAATGAAAGGAAGGCCTAGATTACTTTGATACTTATTCTCTTGTATCTAGGATAACCTCAATTCGCATGATAATCGCTATTTCGGCCTTACGAAATCTAGCGATACATCAGATGGATGTAAAAATGGCTTTTTTAAATGGAGATTTAGATGAAAAAATCTATATGGAACAACCTGAGGATTTTTCTAGGCCTAAAGGAAAAGTCTGTAGGCTAGTTAGATCTTTGTATGGTCTAAAGTAAGCTCCTAAACAATGGCATGAGAAGTTTGACAATGCAATATTGTCTCATGGGTTTCGAATCAACGAATGTGACAAATGTATATATGTCAAAGACACTGATAAAGGTTATGTCATCATGTGTCTCTACGTTGAAGGCATACTCATTGTGGAAAGTAACAATAAGGTTATCCAGTCTACTAAAGATATGTTGAATTCAAAGTTTGACATGAAGGATATGGGTCTCGCTAATGTGATTCTAGGTGTCTAGATCATCAGAACATTGGATGGTTTTACGTTGTCTCAAACTCACTATGTTGACAAGATTCTGAGAAAATTCAACAATTCTGACACTAAAGTCGCCAGGACCCTGGTGGACTTGAGTCTCCATTTATCCAAGAATAGGGGGAAAGTGTCTCCCAATTGGAATATTCTCAAGTCATCGGGAGTCTAATGTACTTGATGAGTTGTACAAGGCCTGACATAGCCTATTCAGTAAGTAGACTGAGCCGATACACGACTAATCCAAGACGTGATCACTGCAAAGCGATAGTTAGGTTACTACACTATTTGAGATATACTCATGATTTGGGACTGCACTACACCAGATATTCGGGAGTATTAGAAGGGTACTGTGATGCAAATTGGATATCGAACACGAATGACTCAAAGTCTACAAGTGGATATGTCTTTCTACTTGGTGGTACAATGATATCTTGGAAATTTTTCAAACAAGCGTGTATAGCACGTTCAACAATGGAATCAGAATTCATTGTTTTAGATAAAGCAACTGAAGAAGCCAAATGGCTACAGTAATTTCTAGAAGATGTTCCAAGATGACCTAGACCTGTGCCAGCTATTTGTATCCATTGCGATAGTCAATCGGCAATAGGTAGGGCACAGTGTCATATGTATAATGGTAAGTCTAGACATATACGTTGTAGACCATAATACCATTAGAAAACTACTCTCAATTCGGGCTGTCACAATTGACTACGTAAAGTCAAAGGACAATATTAGGGATCCGCTGACCAAAGGATTAACATGAGAGTTAGTTAAACAAGCATCGACAGGAATGGGATTAAAGCCTATGATATAAAAAGGTAACGTGAAGGAAAATCCAACCTAACTGACTGGAGATCTCAAGAACTAAGTTCAATGGGACAACCTAATTGCGTATACCTAGGATAATCACTGTGGAGTTTGAGAACTCTTACTTATTCCTATGATGCAGCAGTGATTTAGGAGGTTAAGCATTAGCTTTTAATGACTTTTACTAGTGAGGTAGGTTGGTATAGAGAAATGCCATTGGTATAAAAGTCACCTATGTGAGTATGAAGTGGGGCCACTTCTTTGAGAATTTGACAATACGAGATTCTCGAAAAAATACTTGCAGAACTAGGAAGAGTGTTTCATGGCCAAAACGAACACAATCGTGAGAATAAAAACTTCGTTGTGAAAGTCGTTGTGTGAAGGCTATTGTCTCGATTTACTGCTAAGGCGACACAGTTCAAGGCGATATCACCCACTTGTTTGTCGATAAATCCGATAGGTTCTCACAAATGAAGGTTCAAGGCTAATCGCTACCTATCCTATGCAGGGACTTTCAGTTGTCTATCTCTCTTGCAGTCAACTTTATAATCTAGGTTTGTATTCCTGCCAATTTCATTCATGGGGGGTTTATTGGAAATATTGAATTCAATCTATCATTATTCAAGAATTAATTTCTGAATTAAATTGACAATTTAATTGGCCATTCAATTGGCAATTGATTCCAGAATTAATACCATTCAATTTGGCAATTGATTTCTCTATTCAATTATTTTGTAACCCTCCATGAGAGAAGTTCTATATAAGAACTTCTCTAGTATTCTGCAGATGGTATGCTGAAGAGGTGAGATACAAGGATACATTTCTAAGATTACAAGGTGTGAAAGAGAGAAAGACAGACGAGGTACGTTCGAATAGCCGATCTTTAGAAGTATTCCAACGTTTGAGTCAGCCATTTTATCCTAGGAGAGTGACGCCGGTGGAGAAACCTACAACATCCTTGGTAGGCGGTGAATCATTCTTAAGAAAATCGCGTTTGTAGGACTCGGTTTGTGTATTTTTTTCATATTATTATCTGTATTTTTCATTTTCTATAAATTTAGTTTATTGAAATCGTTGAAAGTTAATAAACATATATTTTTTGGATCACCGAGCATATATTGTGTAATATTTTCCAACAGTCACCACCAAGCTTCGGCTACCTCTCTCCCTCCCTCCTCTCGGTCAGTTCTCTCTCTCTCTCCCACCAGTCTCTCCTCTTCTCCTCCTTTCAGACGGTGGCACCACCACCACTGCCACCAGTGGTCACCACCACCATCAGTGAGCACCACCCACACCTCCTGATACACCACCAGCACCACCACCGGGTCTCACCACCGAACCATTGCACAATCACCACCACTACACACCACCACCCACAGCCACCACCCGTGGCCACTACCACGTGGCACTTTCCCGACCACCCTACGCCACCACTGGACTACCAGGAATCGCCACGAGCCACCCCAAAATAGTACACCAAGAAATTATTATTTCGGAAAATTTTCGAAACAGTCCACTAGGCTGACTTTAAACACCCGCCGCCGCCATCTCAGACCTCTGTTTCAACCACCGTAAGTTTGGTTAGACTCACCTTGCAGACGCCTACGTGTAGCCACAAATGGCCATCAAAAATGACATCTGAATTGTCTAAACGAGCGCTCCAAAGTTGGACGAAACCAACGCAACAAGCCGAGCGTGCTCAACACGCGTTTTGCATGACCAGCATGGAATTTGTTTACTATTTGTTTTTTTACTGTTAGTAATATGAGATATACTAATAATAAAAATAGTTATAATAATGATAATTAATAATAATAATAAAATAAGATTTTATTAAATTTATGAAAAACTAATATTCTTATAAAATAAATAAATAATAATAATAAATAAATAAATAGAAAAGTATAATAATTTAATGAAATTATAAGATTTTTTCAAAAATTAATATTTTAAATATATTTGGGGAAAATTCTGAGCAAGATTAATAAAGTTTGATGAAAATTCTTATTTTTGGAAAGTTTGGATAATTTTAACAAAAATATAGAAGTTTTGTTAAAAGTTAGTATTTTTATCTAGATTTGAGAGCATAAACTTAAATAATAAAATCTCTAAACGAATTAAGTAATATTATTCAAATAGAATTTTAGCTAGGTGTTATTTATTTTAAATCCTGGATAAATAATCGACAACATGTAAAAGGTTAGTATCCTACACTTACGTGTGGATTAGATTTCTTGCTAGGCTCCGGAGGTTTAAAGTTGAGATTGTGAACGAAAGAATAGTTTCTCACGCTTAATATAAGGTGAGAGTGCCTAGTATTATTTTGAACTGAGATGCATAAATGATACTTTAAACTGCTTTATATCCATATTTTGGACTGATATGTGAATGTGCCTAGTATTACTCTGAACTATGATTATATTTTGACTTTGTGTTTTGAATATATTGCTAATTCAAGTGTGCTATTTACATGGTTGGAGGAGAGATGCGTATGGAAGGTGGGCAATGTTAGTAGCATAGTTTGGTGTTAAATGGTTACCTTATGTGGAAATAGACATTCTGAAAATTTTGCCCTGTGTAGGAATGGTCACTATGAAATATTCGCTCTGTGTGAGCTTGTGTTCTTTTTGTGTAAGCTTGTATCCTCTCTGTGTGAGCTTGTGTGTGGTGCCCTACCGCCAAAAAGTGTGTTATTATCCTGTTAAGGCATGGTGTGGTGCCCTGCATGGGTATGTCTTAACCTAATGAATTGCTAGATGGAATCGTATACTGAAAATGGTCTAGTACTTGTGAATACTAAACTCTTTGTGAGGAAATGATAAGATTGTGGCTATTAAGCCTTAATGTGAAAAGTGATAACGTATTTTGACGATCAACCAAGAAAATACCATTGTGAAACAAGACAATTAGGTTTATCTTAAAATGTGCATATGTTAATCGTAATGTAGTAATTTTATATATGTTGCTAAAAATTTGAAGAAGCGAGTTTTTGTATTCTTAACTGAATATTTTGGTTTTCATCTGGTTCATTATAATACTAAGTGTACTCTCTTATAACGTTTGTGGCTGCAGATAGCAGGAACGACTAGAAGTTGGTTCACCACAGTCGTCAGTTCCACAAACCCGGACTTGTGATCAATTGTTGTTTTTGTTTTTGCATTTTTTTAGTAAGAATGGTCAAAATTGTGATGTTTTGTTAAGTATGCGCAAATTTGGGATATACAGGATATCATATCTCTAATATATACAGTTACTTTTGTCCTTATAAATAAATAATTCATGTTTGGCTCATATAAATACTCTTTTGACTGCTCCAAGTCATATCGTCTTTTCTTGGTTTTAGTGTCTTAGGAGTGGGTGTGACAGATGTTAGAGGATAACTGTCAAGATTCATTGATTGAGAATATGATTTAAGTCAAAAAAATTAGACGGGCAAACGCCACATTCGTGACTCGCATCCAATAACACAGTAGAAGGCTTGATTGGGATTTCAACTCGAATGATTCACATTTGTAGTTGTTTCAGTAACCGAAATTATTCTACCAGATTTCGAAAGATATAATCCCGAATCTAACATTGGAAGTACGAGTTTTATTTTGATCGTTTAACATTAAAAAGTTTTAAATTGGAGCCTGTTTCGGTAATTGCCCGTTTAGTATTTTTTTATCGAAAAAATCGTATTCAAATTAATGATCTTTACAGTTTGCCTCTAACACAGTCATGTCCAATTGTTTTGCGCTTCGTGAAAGTCGAACATAATCCTAAGTGATTCATCTTTAAGACATTAGATAGATAGTGCAATTTGGTTACAATATAGTAGTAAAATAAGCTGAAGTAATTTTTATTTTTTAGGACTAAGGAATCAGTTTAAGGTAGGACCCTTTGAATTCACCTGCAAACCACGTGTATCGGTTAAGTGAGAGCGCTTTTAACGGGCTACAATGACGACCTTAAACTGTTGGACTACTCTGACGGATTAGTTAAAGTAATATTAAGAGCATCTATCCATCTTAATTAATCTCTTTCACACCATATATGGATAACCTAATCCATTAAATTACATTTCATCAAGTTTGGAAACTGACTAACAGAAATAAATATCTTCTTCGTAACTTCAAAATAAGAAACATTAAGTTCAAACATTGAATATATGGGACTTGTAAGGAGCTTTAGTATTATAAATAGATGAGAAAGCCGTGCAATTAATAAAGCATGACAACAATTTTTCATTTTCCTTCAAAGTTCATATGCATATAGAGATTTATCTCTAGAGTGGGAACTAAGAAAAGGCCAACGATGGCCACCCTCATAGCTCCTCATCACCCTTCTCCTGTTGCAGATGCGATGTGGCCCTCAGAAAGGCTGTTCAAGGTTGTACCTTAATAAACAAAATAAATAATTTATTTTATTTTATTTTTTGTTCACTTTTACAAATTTTTTGTAATGTTAACAATGTACCATAGACATTGATATGGCCAGAAATTATAGTAGCATTGATCAGAACACAATGGTTTTGAACCCCACCACTTTCTTGGCCGCCAAACATATGTCGAAAAAATGATTTTGATTACGATTCACTTTCTTTCTTCATTTTTCTATGTTGTTCTGTTTTCTTATTCACTTACGAGTTTTGAGATGGGGAAAACTCAACTGTAATGATGAATTGTCAACATACCAGTTTATTTCTATCATACTTGGAGAAAATTAAATGGAAATGTACAGGTGCTGATTTTTGTTTTTTATTTTGGTAGGGTGTGTTGGGCAAACTACTAACATCCTAAGATTATATCTATGATTTTAGTCAACAAATATACGAACGGATAAATGCCGAAATAGGCTATAGATTAAAACTTTTTGATATCGAACAATAAAAAATAAAAACCGGCTAATACTCCCAAAGTTAGCTTTAAAATTATACCTTTCGAAATTTGGTTAGATGATTTTAGTTGCTGTAACAATTTTCAGTTAAAGATCCGTCGTGGCTTTTGACTTCTAGTCAAATTTCCAACACAAGTCTTCTACTATATTCTCGAATGCTAAACATGAACAATGTGTAGGTTTTAATCTATCATGTTCTTCAAAACTTTCTTAATTACGCTTAGAATTCTCAAAAAACGTAAAAACCCTAACCACCTAATCACAGACTGAATAATATGAATTATGGCGTCAGGTTTTATAATAATATATAAATAAGCTACAGCAAAGACCTATAGAGTAAGTATGACTTGAGCTTCCAATGTAATTATAAACACTCACCTCAACTCAGAAGCAATTTCATAAAAATATTAATTATAATTCATTCAACTAAAGAATTGTAATTGCACTCACAGCCATATTCTCAAAACTGAATATTCGAGCTTCTGTTATTAAACGCTTATTTATTCTCCATGCGTTAAGATTCTTAATACCCGCCGATTAAATTAAATTACTAACAATTGTATTTAATCGGTTTCTTAAATAAATTTTTTAAGACATTTCGCTTAACTTATTTGACTGTCGTATAATTAAATTCAACTGTAGAGTTTAGTTCGGTCAAACCCGTAAAAGATTGCACCATTTAATAAATTAAAATAATAAATATTAAATATACGTAAATAAATAATTATTTTGAGATTAAGAGTATAAGTACTCATAATAATCATGGAGTGTAAATTAATTTATAAAGTCAGTATAAAATTAATTACCCCAACTTAGTCATGTTCAATACACACAAAGTGTACTTACACAATGAGTCGGAACAAGTGTCAAGACAATTACCGTTCCCCATAATTAAGACAGGTCTACTAAAATATCGTGCTACAGTCGTACGATGGTGTTCAAATCCATTTAAACTGTAAACCAAAACTTATATTTTACAAGAACCAATAATCTAATCTTCTGCGTGTAAGCCGAACTCTACACGCCATATTAAATATTATGTAGAATAAAAGACACATATGCAAATCATTAAATAAATAATGAAATACGTATATTACTCATTAAGATTCTCATAAAATGAAAAAACTAATTTTAATTAAAAAATAAAATTAAATACTAAAACTAAAATCATAGTTTTTAGTATACAACCCTAACTGAGGACGGATGAGAGGGCGATAATTTCAATTATTGGCCACAGAAATTATGTTCAAAGAAAGCTTATCAGGCAAGCCTATGGGAAGATTTATCAAGAAGATCTAGTCAATCGCCTTGAATCAGAGCTATCTAGGGACTTTGAGGTTATTATCCTTAAACCAGTAAATAGAATGATATGATAGCCAACATGTCATACTTGATTTGGTGTGTTCTTGTGTGTGATAAACAAGAAATACTTGTCATGATAGAAAATTTATAGGAATAATGTTTAAATGAATAACCAGTATGTTACCCTTGAGCATTATTAATGTAAGCAAATTGAGAATTGAATTATGTATTTTTTCAAAGAAAAAATTGTGAATCGAATGGAATCGAATTGTGAATTATATAAATTCTGGTAGAATTTTAAAGTTACATTAAAAGATATATTAGATAATTGATGAAAATTGTGAATCGAATGGAATCGAATTGTGAATTATATAGAATCGGGTATAATTTTAAATTATGGAAGTCCAGACAAAATTTGACGAAACAATTGTTTTGAATGACAAATACATGATGTGATAGTTGCTTGTTTCTATGGCAAGAGATATGAACCTTGGCTTAATCTCTCTCTATCCTATATTAAATTATTGATTATGCTATAATCTATCACAATCTATACATGCACTGTATCTTATTGATTATCCTAATTCCTATCCTATAGTAACGTATTAAAAGAAACAAAAATCCAAAATACATCATACAAGAAGTCAAAAAATTTAAAATATCAAATCACTAAAATACATCGGTAAAAATGCTTGACTAAAGTGGAATTGATTACTTTGCAAATGAATCGAATTGTGCAATACTTATCGTGAATCGTATATTTCTAACGTGATTCACGCTTTTACCCATTCAACCCCACAGACTAATCGAATGTTTACTGTATCAAACCAAATCTCACATGAAATTCATCTTGTCTTCTACATCGGTCAATTTTCTACGATGCTAATTTTTGTTTACTTTTATCCTGTTGATTATGTTCCACCATTTAGCATGACAGTGTACATTCATTGATCTGATGGCATCTGCTCATCAATTTTCTGATGGTGTGTCATGTTAGTAGTGTTATACTTCCCATGTGAATTCATGGAAGATTGTAATTCAATAATTATTCTGTCATTACAGTTCTAAAAATACATACATACTCATGATCCCCTTTTTACAAACGAACTTTTTTTTTTTAATGTTTATGGACACAGAAAGCAGTGTACCGATAGATGCTGGATCCCGCAGACCGAGAAGCTGTTTTATGCTAATGTGGCCATTAAGCAAGCAATCCCTCATTATCGTGTGATCGTTGAACTTTCATGCACCTCCTCTCCCGAAGAGTTGTTGGACATGAAGCAAGCCTACCGGGCTCGCTACAAGCACTCTCTAGAAGAAGACCTGGCTGCCCACACATCCGGGGATCTCTGCAAGGCATGTGATTTGTTGGGATTAAGTTTCTCCCCTTGCTTTTGACATATTTGAACAATTTAAGTTATAATTGAAAAGGAAAACTAGTGATCTTTTAGGCTTGATTCTGCTACAGCTTTTGGTTGCCTTAGTGGGTGTGTATAGATACGATGGTAAATGAGATAGACGCAAGGCTAGCTGATTCTGAGTCTAATGTTCTTCACAATACTATCGAAGAGAAGGTCTTGAATGATGATGAGATCATGAGGATTGTGAGTACAAGGAGCAAGGCACAGCTCATGGCAACTTTCAACCACTACAAAGACGACTATGGCACTTACATTACTAACGTAAAAGTGACCTATGTTACATTTAACACTATGCTTAAATGTATATTTTGTTGCATAGTTGTTATAAATTGTATTTTTTGACACGTTTTGTTATGTAAAATACCATTTTTAGCCTTCAAAATATATTCAAAATGAAATATGATCATTTTTCGAGTGAATATTACCCTTTGGATTAATCATTTTCTTTGGTTTCAATTAGAGATTTAAAGCCTCCAACTGGTTAATGCACACCCACACTCAACATCCATACCCGATACTAAAGCATTCCAGTTATTTGTTTGATTTGTAGTAGTCTGGTTCTGTCAGAAGCAACTTCACAAAGTATGCACAAGTTCATATTTGAGATCCTTATGCTTCCAATTCTGATTTGACAGAGTTATTTAGATGACAAAAGTGTTTTTTTTTCCTGTAGAACATCTTATTAGAGTTGTATACTAAAATCTATGGTTTTGAATTTTAGTATTTAATTTTATTTCTTAATAAAATTAGATTTTTCATTTTATGAGAATCTTAATGAGCAATGTATGCATTTCATTATTTATTTATTTAATGTCGTGCATGAATGACTTTTATTCTGCATAGTATTTAATTTGGTATGTAGAGCTCGACTTACACACAAAAAACCATATTAAAGGTTCTTGTAGAATATAAGGTTTTGGTTCACAGTTTAGATGGAATTGGACAGACCATCGGTATAACTGTAGCGCAGAGTTTTAGTAGACCTGTCTTAGTTACGGGGAACAAATAATAGCGTCGCCTTTCTAATTCGATGTGCTAGTACACTTTGTGTGTATTGAACATGATCAAGCTGGGATAATTAATTTTATACTGATTTTATAAATTAATTTACATCCCATGGTTATGATGAGTGCTTATGCTATTAATCCCGAACACCACTGAAATTATGTCCTATAGCAGCGGTTATTACCACCACTATAAAGGTCTAAAACCGCTGCTAAATGTCCCAACTGTCTATACCAGCGGTTCATAAACCGTCGCCCAAACCATTAGGAGATCTCCGTCGGTGTAAATGTTTAGCGATGGTTTTTAAGTCACTGGTATAGCGCTTTTTTTCCCAGCGATGGATATTGTAGCGGTTACGGTGCTGAAAAAAAACCATGCTAACACTTTAGTAATACTCAGTAGCGACTGATTTTAGGCGTTGCTGTTTCCACCACAAAAACTAAAATCGCTGCTATAGCATGTCCTTTAGCGGTGCTTTTAACTACCAAGTAAAAGCCTTTGAACACTCTATTAGCAACGGATATTAAGCGTTGCTATTTCCACAACAAAAACCAAAACCGCTGCTGTAGCCTGCCCTTTAGCGGCTCTTTCAACCTCTAGATAAAGGGCTTTGAACACTCTAGAGCGACAAATTTTAGCCGTTGCTATTTCCACCACAAAAAACAAAACCGCTGCAGTAACCTACCATTTAGCAGCACTTTTAACCGCTAGGTAAAAGTCTTCAACGCTGTTAAAATTTTTTTTTAGTCTCACTTTTAGGCACTGCTAATTCATATTCACATTTATATTTCAATTATTGACAAAAATCTTCGGTATTTTTAAAAAAAATTAACACTTCAATACCTACTATGATAACAAAGTACATCTTCTATAATATTAAAAATTTTTAATAACTCAAAATTAAAATGTGAAATCAACAATAATTTCTAGCATTCATTACACAAACTTTTCATAGTTCAAACTCAAAAGTAAATCAAGTGGTTCAATAAATTTGTCACAACACTATAAGCTAAAAAGTATCTTGCCTAAACATAAAAGCATAAATACTCCAAATATTATATTTCATTCTTGCAAAGATCTCTACGAACTAGCTTGGTAGATGCTTGTACATTGTCCTATTACTTGTAATACAAAATATGTAATGCAGTGAGTTACGAATATTCAATAAAATAAGGATAGATGAATAAAGTAAATATTCACAATATATAAAATATTCAAATTATTCAAACTTGGAAGCAACAAAATTAATAAAAAGAATGTACTTCGGCCGTGACATTCTATTTCATAACTCCCATAAGATGATATTTGGTGTTATTGCGGAGAAGCCTGATCAAGTGGGACACTAGCCTTGTCTTGAACCTAAGTTAGACAATAAGTAACTTACATAAATATATGAAACAAATTTTCATTAAGCTTAAGAAAAGCTTAAGCAATTAAGTAGAATCATGAATTACCAATATTGTTAAAACTTAAAATAATAATAATATGTGAGCTAGTAGAACTATCCTCCATGTTGACCGATTAGGTTGTGAATCATCCTCCATGTCACAAGTACGATATCGTTTTCTTGCCATGTTTGTTAAAAACAATAAATAATATTAACAATAGTATGAGAAGTAATGATTTGTTTCACATATCAAGTAACAAGCAGATGATTAGTTATGGCTTAACACATTATAACAACAAGCAAAAAAGGAGCTGAAGCAAATATGCTTTGTAATGATATTATAAAAAGAGGTAGAGCAAAGGTACAATATGGGATCTGCTTCCATCTTGTTGATAATGATTGTCACGCCCCAAATATCTGGGTCACGCGAAAACCCACCAAAACACCCATTTAAGAAAATAGATTTCACAGTTGATATAAAAATGTACAACATTTGGATAAAAGTCCCCACAGTTTAACTCTCATAAACTTAAAACATGCATTTTCATACATGAATAAACATATCGCCTAAAGGCGTACAAAACCAGCCTTAACAGGCGTCACATGTGTAAGTACATGTCTCAAAAAGGAAAAACTATAGTAAGTCTCCCATCACCTCTGCAACTAGGTCATCTCATCATACTCACCTGAAAAGGTTTTACAGTAAAATTCCATACCGTGAGCCAAAGCCCAATAGAACATAGACAATAAAACTGTAAAACAGGCTATGCAATTATACACATACGGGCTCAACCACTGGAGCCAAAAAAGTTTTCCTTTCAAAACCACAAGTTTTCCGTCAGACTAACACAAGTCTCAAAAGGTTTTATCTCATAAAAACCCACATTTTCCATCCTTCAAACTATGCATATCATCCTAACAGATATCATGCCATAGCTAAGGACAAATTGTAAATAAATAGTAAGCTCCACTCAGACCACTCAGCCGAGGAGAAAGATGTAAATGAAATCCTATGTACCGACTCTGTCGTTCCGACAAAGGTAACAACTATAGACTCCTGTCCATTACCCTAGTCCTGAACCACTGAAGGCCTGCTAGGTAATGACAAGTTCTATACGGAGTTACAACAACAACGCCATTCACGGAGGCAACTGACTTCTTTACGGATATCCCTGACCGATGGGAAAGCACCCAAATCACACAATTATTTCTTTACGGTTTGCCACGACCGATGGACGAAACATAACCAAACCACATTTACAGGGATTAACCCGAGGGACCATAGCGAACCCACTCTGCGCACGTTTTTGGACTTACATCAAGGAGCAATAGAAGCCTACTCAAATCACACTCTGTCACGGTACATCTATGGACAACATTTTAAAATCCACCGTAGCTCAACTACGAAACCCACAAAATAGTTTATACAACACGTATATAAAAAGAAATCCCATCCATCAAAATGGAGATCTAAAATCATTTCTAACAAAACGTATAAAAAGGTGAGACTCAACCCCGCGGGTTAACTTTAAACCTCCAAAAGACGTTTTTCACCCGATTTCACAAAACACCATTTTCAAACCTCCTTTTGAAAATCATGGATACCACGTACCCGAAACATGTATATAACCGAGAAAAAGGCATAAAAATCCACTTTTATCCAAAAACTACGGTTTAAAACATGTAAACAACATTTCATGCATTTCTACCCGGTGAAAACACGTATAATTACACAAAACACCCTTATACAGTCATAGGGTCTAGAATCCTACCTCGGAGAGTCAAGAACTCGACGTCTCAAAATTGAACGGCGTCAGAACGAGAATCCGAGTAGATATATGCGAAGCCCTTGGCCCCGATAGCAAGGATCCACGAAGGAATCAACAACAAACCAAGCACCGAGCCCTCAAATCTAGAGAGAAGGAGGAGAAAATGGAAACTTAGGTCTGAAGAAATGTTTTGTATCAAAAAACCCGCCACTGGACCTTTTATAGAAAACCGAAAATAACATTGTCCAGTCGACCGAACTAAGGAGTTCAGTTGACCGAACTCCAGATCCACGGTTCAGTCGACCAAACTGGATCCTCCAGTCGACTGAACCCCACACTAGAGGTGTACTGGAATTTGCTGCTGTGTTTCAAGCCAAAAACTAACCCAACCCACCTAACCAAGGTCTGGGAAAGCATAAAACACATTTACACATGCTTT
>JAULJZ010000022.1:3625076-3647507 GCA_032270985.1 Heliamphora pulchella | reverse complement strand
CCCCCCCTCTTGGGTTGCCTGTTTATAACACTATGCAATTATACACACACAGGTTCAACCACAGGAGTTAAAAATGATTTTTTTCTAAAAAATCACAAGTTTTTCATTAGGCCAACACAAGCCTCAAACGGTTTTTATCTCTTAAAATCCACATTTTTCAACCTTAAAATCATGCATATCATCCTCACAAATATCATGCCATAGTTAAGGGAAAGCAGTAAATAAACATGGTCTTTTTTCATCCGGATCACACAACCAGAAACAAACATTATTTTTCCACTCGGAAACACAACCGAGGAAAATAAAACGATAAAACAGTTTGCTCCACTCGGGCTACACCACCGAAGAGAAAAGATAAAATGAGATCCTATGTACCGACTCTGCCACACAGACACATGTAACAACTATATATTCTTGCCCATTACCCTAGAACCACTCATGGTCTACTATGTAATGACAAACTCTATACGGAGTCACAACAATGTAACCACTTAGTTTACGGAACCACAACCCGAGGGTACTAAGAACCCAACCACTTAGTTTACGGGATCTGAGCCCGAGGGTACTAAGCACCAAACTACCTCGTTTATGGGAACTAACCCGAAGGCACGTAGGGACCTACTCTGCGCACCTTTCTGGACTTACACCGAGGAGCAATGGAAGCCCAACTCAACCAACACACCCATTGTCCCGGTACACTCATGAAAAATATTTAAAAATCCACGAAGCAATTTTACATCGCATGTATAAAAGTAATCCAATCCATCCATGTGGAGTTCTACAAGCATGTAACAGCATAGTTTCACAAAACTGAGACTCAATCCCAAGGGTTAGCTCCAAACCTCCAAAAGCATGTTTTTCACAAAAATACCTCGTTTTCAAACCTCCATTTGAAAATCACGGATATCAACACATCCAGATCATGTATAAAATTGAGAAAAGGCGTAAAATTCACTTTTACCCAAAACCAAGGTTTAAACATGAAAAACCCCAAAGCATGCATTTTCTACCGGTGAAAACACATATAATTACATATAACACTCTTTTAACAGCAGTAAGTCTAGAATTCTACCTCGATGAACCAAAAGCTCGACGTCTCAAAAATTGAACCTCGACGAAATAGGATTCTGACTGGATAGATGTGAAGCCCTTGACCCCAACATCATGGATCTGTTGTTCGTATGCTGAAAATCGAGTTCCGGGCCCTCCAAAAGCTAGAGAGAAGGTAGAGAAAACCGAAACTTAGCTTAGAAGCTAAGAAATCCAAAATATCTTCCAAGTCTCTGATATTTATAGAAACTCTCGCCAGACCTTCACCGCTCAAGCGCCCAACCACCGCTCGAGCAGACTCCTGCCGACATACTCCTCTGCCATAACATCGTTCGAGCGGGCAATCACCGCTCTAGCAGACCCCTGTCAACATACTCCTCTGCCATAACATCGCTCGAGCGGACAACCACCGCTCGAGCGGTCACCATCCAGACCCACTCTCTGCCACCAGTCCGCTCGAGCGCTCACCTGCCGCTCGAGCGGCCAACGCTGGGTGAAAAACTAAAGAAAAGGAACAAGGTTGAACATTTCTTTCATGCGTATCCATGCTTAACGTACTCACCTGAAACATCACCCAGACTGATCGTTAATTTCAATACTGTTAACACTTAAATCATTTCCAAAATGAAACTGGTCCGGGTCTCACAGTCTCTCTTTTGTAATTTCCCATTATTTGCTGTCAGGCAGTAAATTGTATGGTACAAGGATATGGTTGGAAATTAGATAATAATAGCTCATTGAATTCTAAACATAGGATTTTTAAAAAATTTCAACATGAAAATCCCGGAGCTAGAAATAAGATAATAATAGTTCATTGATTTTTTAACATGGAAATTATTTTTGGACATCAACCATGAAAATATAGGTGGTTGTGTTTTGGTAGATGGAGTAAACGAAGAGGCTTCCATGAGGATTGTCAATCAAGCCTACAACTTGCTGCAATCAAATCTTTCCACTAATAAACCACGAATAGTAGCAAAATAAACAAATCCACAAGGGCTCGGCCTTGTTGTTATTGTTGGTATTATTGTTATTATTATTATTATTATTATTGACATTCTTACAATAACTGAAACAAAAACTAGTACAGAGTTAATGGTAAAAAAAAACGACTTTTGGCATTCTTACAATAACTAAAACAAAAAGCTAGTCCAAAGTCAACGGCCAAAAAAAAAAAGACTAATCCAAACAAGGTACGGACACCATCTGGGGAACAAATCCCACTAAGAACCTCTTTCACTCATTGGCCTTTGTTGTGTTTGGTCGGAAAGGGGTGGAATTGAATTGCATAAAAACGGACTCTTATAGTGAATCAGTTTTTAATTGATAATTCGATGAACTTTGAATTATTATGACTGAATTCATAATATTAATAATACACCACTCTTGATATTCTTAATATCAAACTCTAAATTTTTTTTACTCCTTATTCAATAATTAACAATAACTCTACAACTCTTATTTTATTATTTATTTCACACTAATCATACATAAATCAAAATTTTAATCGTATACATAATTTTATCCTCTTAATATAAAATTATATATATAATTCAGAGTCTTTTATCGTATTTAATCCAATCCCGATTATCAAACAAGCCCAATTGATTACAATCAAAACCTAGAGAAAGCCAGATGGTTCAAACATAACAGAGAGTCCAAAATCCAATACCAACGGAGCCGACTGCTGAGTAACCAGCATGGACGCTTCTCCCAACACACAAATCTTTTGCCAAAAAAACCCACATACGCGCACATAAAACTATGGAATAGGCTTTTCTCCAGTCTATTATTGGACTGCACCAGTCATATTAGTCATTTTTGGTTCAAAAAGAGTCCACTTCAATAATCCAATCCATTTATTTTGTTGTTCCTCGTGTGTAAATTATTTTTGCAAAAAAATCAAGTTAATCGAATATCGTTAAGTGCTTCAACAAAACACATTTTTACAAATAAATAAAAAATGAAGTGTATATGCTCCACCATTTAAGCATCTACTTTCCTATCTTCTATTGCCCTCACATGGATATCAAGTCATACTTAACAGAAAGCTATAGAGTTAACCACATATCAGTTCAACAAAACCTCTCTTTGTATAGCATTATTGGTCAAGCATCTTGATACAGAATAACTTACTTAACACAACAGATAATAGGTATCCCTTCTATTAAATGCCATCCAAACCCTTGCAGATAACTTCAAAAATGTGGGAGGTTAGTTTCTCATCAGCAGTGCTAATAACTGTTCTTGCAGCATTGATTTCGATCAAGGCCCTGTTTGGCTCGAGAACCCGTACAATATATTCAGGTTCAGCATCACTCATCCCTCGTTCAACAGAAGCATTGATTCCCATATCCTGCAATGCTGTCACAAGATTTTGCAAATTAACCGAACCCCAATGCAGGAGCATCCTACTCTGTGAAGAAGCAACTACTTGATCATTTCCGGAGAGTAACCGGTGTTTGCTGTGCTCTACAGAGAGCTCTCCCTTCAGTCTTGCTATATGTATGTTTTCCTGGTTCAAATTTTTCCAATTGAGCTGCGAAGCCAAGTCTGTTGCAATTTCGAACTCCGGATAAAGCTTCAAACTCGGTACACGGAGTGTTTCATTTTCAGAGTAGTGAATGAATGAGATTGGACTTGTGCTTGAAAAACAAAAATGCCTCCTCAAAGCTTCCGGGAACTAGATTGAGCAGAAAACCAAAATTGTAGTTTATTAAGAATAATATTAGGCAGCAAAGATCATCACATTGAGCATGTCCAATCAACTTTTTAAAAAATAAAAAATAAGAAAAATAAACCATTTTGGAGAAAATGTTTATTAAACCATTTTCAGCTTCTGGTCAATGATAAATTTGACTTGAGGAATCTAAAGTTTTAAAATATGGTCCAATATGAAGGGAAAAAAATCAACTGAAGACAAAATAGAGAGCTAAAAGGCAGTGTTTTTTTGGCCCTTTTTTAGTCTCTAGTGAACCTTTTGCAAATTCGTTCCATTTTTTTATAATTCTTAGGTTCATCGAGTCAAGTTGAGCAGAAAGCTTTTTTTCACCAAAAGCTGGAAAAAAGTCAAGATCAAATTTTCTCCAAAACAAAACCAAAACCAAAAAAAAAAAAAAAACCTGCTTTTAAAATGGCAGTAAAACAGCCACTAAAGCAAATTTAGCAGATTACCAAAACAACTTTTGGCTGCAGCATCTTCAGCAAAGCTTGAACTTTCTGCAGCCTACAAAACAAAAGATGTGAAGTCTAAAATACAGCAGCATAGAAGCCTAAATGATGGGTTTTCCCACAAAGGTAGCAAAGAGTTGATTTCTGTAAGCCTTCATATAAAATTATTGGTAAACCAGAAAAAAGAAACAGTTCAAGTTTACATGGAATCTTCCTTGGTTCAGTTCATCCAAGTATCTTGATCAAAGTCTGAAACTTGAGGTAGAGGTGTCTAAGCACCACAAAGGACCCAACACTAAATCCGTCCTAACCAGATTATCAAATAAGAGGTGAAAGAAAAAATTAATAAGTAATAACCATAACTTTCGGCCATCTAATTTGAAGACTTCCTTCCAAGTAAAATACAAAAAATATATACATAGAAAATATTCGAGTAGCCCCAACTATTATATACCTCCTGGCCCTTCATTGAACATCTGACCATCCTAGTCTTTCAGTACCCACAAAACCTTGGCAGTAATGATTTTATTAATGGAGGAACCGCCTCAAGGCAGAGCGCCCCTTGCGACCCACCCCTCAACGGTCAACCTCCTGATACCTCCCGCAAACCACAGGTATCAGTTAAGTCATAAATGCTTCTAGCGGGAGTCAAACCCAAGACTTCGGGATTACGGTTGGTCCCAATGGAAACCTTAAACCGCTAGGCTACCCGAGCAAGTTCTTGGCGGAACTTAGCAATTCCATGTTCTAAACTACCCGTAAGCTATGTCAACAAAGGGTGATGCAAGGGCCTCCTAATTGCATTCAACATCTAGATAAATATATTTACGCATTTCATATATATGTTTGAGAGAGAGAGAGAGAGAGAGAGCAAATGGCAAATAAATCTCTACTTCATTCCAGAAAGAAATGAGCACTGCAGAATCTTCATTGCCATTGGCTTGAAAGGTAACAAACCCAAATCAGCATCTACTCCTTCCTGCAGATTGCACATCAACCAGGCTATTTAGTAAAGGCATTCCCAAGTGCATAATACAACCTAAATCTTTAAACATAAAAGAAGAGGATATGATTATGCCAGGTAATACTATTAGAGATGTACTTTGAAAGGAAGAAAATTAAAATCCTATAACAATCAGTACCTCCATGACAAGTAAAGAATTTTGATTCCCGCACCAACGCCGAAGCAAATGAACAACAGGTCCAAGCCGCAGACTCCAGTGCGAACAAAATACAATGCACGGTTCCTGCCAGATTTTGCTGCACACAGACATGACTTTTTGATTTTTATGTCAAGAACAAAGATAGGATAAATGACATAACCACAGGTATAAGTTAATCACCACAATTAACCATCAGGGCTGGTTTCAACACATATTTTTAAATACATCATCAGAGGAAGATGTTCTAGAAGATAAAATTCTTAATCCCAAAAAGAATTGAACAGTTATGCATCTAAAAGAAAGTCTTTTACAAGTGCAAGGAAAGAAGAATCTTACAGTAATTTATCTGAATGAATGCCAGGAAACAAATGAAGCTTTTTTTCTTTTATCAGGTCTACATGTGCAAACAATGGCTCGCCAGAGTACAGCTACAAGGCCAACCAAAAGAGAAATATAATAGATTGTTTAAGTTTTGTCTCCATAACATTATGCTTTCATCAAAATTATGTACCTTCTCTTGCCGTTTCTTGCATAACCATTCTGGAATAATATTGGAGAATGCCAACAATTCTTCTGCTACAGATGAGATAATAAACATTGGGACCTGTAGCATGATCATTTAACTGCATTTTTAATAGGCTTAATGACTCAAATATTAAAAGAAACCAATGCTCATATTGAATAAAATATTTTTCCCTTTTCAATTATGAGATTATTTGACTTAAAAGTAAAACATCCCTATATATGTCTACTACTTTCTATTAATCATGGACTTTCAAGGAACTACCTACAACTCTACAAGTAGGTTTGTTGCTGAAGCATCACTGTCTCAACTGGTCTCTTGTAAAAATGATTTAGGTTTATAATTTGGTCTTTATCTTCCATTGAAAGGTGTAGAAATTCAAGAATCAAGTACCAAATACCATTAAAATCTATTGGAGCCCAAAACATAGAAGTTTCTTATATATAACTTCACCTTCACATTAGGATATAGGTAACTGATAGAAGACATGCAATGAACAGGAGAAATTAGGCACTGGGGACATGATTAATTAATATGACTTGTTTTCTAGTTCCCCTCCCCATTTTCCCTTGTATTTTTATCTATCCATTTATTTAGTTATCTTTTGATAGTTAGGAGTCAATGTTTAAATAAAACATTAGGCATTACAGCTCAACAAGTGATGCGTGTAACAGCAATGTGGGCTGTGTAAAAGATAAAATAATACCACGCTGTGAAGCATCAAGAAAGCAGTAAGTCAACATGCAGGGCACACGCAAGCAAGGTAGGATCAACAGATTAGCCGTCATTCAGGTTCGCAAATTCTTGTCTTCACTTTCAGGGATTGATTTTTTATAAAGGTGAAAACTAAAATAGCCACCCCACATAATGATAGCGGAGTTTGTAATAGCCATTTGTATAGTTACAAGAAGAAATCTTGAAAAGAGGATGATAATATACCTTCAGATTTAATGATTCTAAGGAAATCGAAATACTTTCCAAAAGTTGCAGGACAATGCCAAGTCGTCCAATGGGAATAAGCACTGAACCTCCATCCTTAACAGAATCTATGACGCAAGAAGATATAAAAGCTAATTTCTCCATCTCTTCTGAATTATCATCAGTGTTGAGCAATGACTTGATAATCTCATCCTGGGTATCGCTATCATCACTGCACAAGGAAATTGCACAGCTGAAAGGTTTAATTGTACAAGAATTTAAATTTTCGACTGCAGCAAGCTTATATTCAAAAAAGTACATATAAATCCCACTTGATATATCATCAAATTTCCAGAAAGTGACGGTACCCAATAGCTGATAAATTGCTTGCAACTGTTGCAAAACAATTCTCATTGCCAGTATCTTCCATGACATCAAGGAGCGAGAAATCAGAATATAAAATCAGATCATATCCTTGGAGAGCATGGTAGTCGAAGTTCATTGCATGAGAAGTAACAAAGATGGAGCTGGCAAGACACAAAATGTTAAGTTTCGGTCCATTTATAGTCCAATTACACGTGCCAATTTCTAGACCAGAGCTGAATGCTTTTAAGATAAATGCACCATTGTAGCAGGTCTCTTCAGCAAACTTAAGAGCTTGAACCTTCTGCATGCAATCCTTCACATCAGCTGCACTGAGAAGCACCTTTCATTATATCCTCATATACAAATACAATCACGATTCACAACAGAGACCGAAACTGATAAATTAGAACAAGAACAGTTACAGTTCGTTCAAATATAACTGCCTCCCAGCATATATATTACAAAAATAGGTGAAAAGCATGTTGCATAGGTGCCAAAGAGTTCGATTGGGTTTTTCACAGGGGGTCTCAAGGGGTGAAAAGTGTCAAAATGTTCACTTATCTTGTTCTGAGATGCTGGAGTTCATCTGGAGATGTCAGGTGGGTCACTTTGTGGCTTGTTGTTCACCTTTGCTAGAGAAGGCAGAGGCTTGGGAATGGGTCAATTGATTTTGGGGTGTCAAAATAAGGGGGCGAATATTGGAGCTGAGTAGGGTGTTCTTTCTCTTCCTCTTCCCTTTAACAAAGAGGCTCGTAGACCCAATGGCTGGTGCACAAGCCCAAGGATGGGTCCAAATAGGTATGAAAGGGTCTCCCACAGCCAATAAATCCCACAGCCTATGAATCATGGTTACCTCATAAAACAAGTCATACCCATACCGGTTACACATTGGGTATGGGTATTTTGTATGGGACTTCTATATGCATACATGAAACATGTACCCACTTTTTTTTCTTAGGTTTAGTCGTACCCCAAAGATACCTACTATATACCCAAGTTGTATCCCTTCCCGTAATAAGACTTACTTTCATACAGAAATGAAGTTAGCTTCATAGGATATAGGATTTTTGTATATTCTTAGCATGATTTTAAAATTAAGCATTAGTTTGTAGGTCTTAATGTAATAACTCTTGTTTGTACCTTACTTTTGGTATTAAAACATGGTCTGCAAGTTGGATCCTTAGTTGACTAAATTACTAACTAATTTTTCTATTTGGTTCTCTAACTATTACATATGGTGCATTACTCCAAATTAATATATATATACACACACACACACACACACAATTACAGCACAATAAACAGGGAACAGCAAAATTTTCAGAAAATAAATTTTACTGGTGGCTAATGATTGTTCCTTCGTCGAAAAAATGAAAAAAAGAAAATGAGATGAAGAACAGAAAAAAAAAAAAAAAAACAATTGAGGATGTTACATAGAAATGCAGTCTGAGAATGATATTCATATAATCAAAAAGTGCCCCAAACATTGCTGACTGCATCAAAGCCAGAAACTAGTCTCTAAGTGCACGAAAGCGATTGAAAGGAAGTATGTGTATGTGTACAGACTAAAGAGTTCTGAACAAACAGATTAAAAATAATATGGAATCTTATCTATCATATCAAGTCTTATTACCTATACAAGGTCATCCAACCACCGATTTCTGATCCATCTCTGCCACAGGCTCTCTCTTTCAATGCTGCAGGAAGCACTTCAAGCTCTTCCCACTTCATCCATTTAGGAAAACTAGAATCCCTGGGTCCATAAAATTGCCTGAAATCCATATTCATCGTGACAAGATCCTCCATCATAAGCTGCCCCAGTCTTACTGCTGCTTCAGTAGCATATATCTGCCACAGTTAAACAACCAAAGAAGGCAAAGCAAAGAAAATTAATATCCATTAACAGGTAACTGAAACTAAAACCAAGTTTAAAAAAAAATTAAGAAGGAAATTATTGGATCTACTATTACCTTAGCAGAAAAACCCTTTGTGCGTGTTAGAAATGGTAATCCAAGCATACCCATAGGACTTGAGATCAAGACAACATCAATGAAAGTAATATCCCAAAGGTGCAAGCTTTTAACAGTTTTGTAACAAGGTTCCGAGCATATCAAATTGCTTGCATCAAGGGGTTTTTCCATTTTCTGCCTCTTTTGACAATATTCAGAATCCGAAGACGTATGAGGTGAACAATCAGAATCTTCATCGATCATAGCATTAGAATTGGTAGGAATAGGAGAGAAGATTGTGAGAGCTGAAAGGTCCAGTGGGCAATCTAGCAAGAACCAGAACCCACAAACATTGACTATGTGGCAGGGAGGGAAATGATACCCCCCACCTTTGCTCAGACATGTCTGAAAAATGCAAATTAAATCAATCCCAAACCATAGTGTTATAAAGACAAAAGAACACACACCCCAAAGAGAGAGAGAGAGAGAGAGAGAGAGAGAGACTTACAAGCTTCATGCAGATAAGCAATAACAGAATAGTTAAATATAGAAACTGGAGACTGTTATATCAGCATGCTAACCTACAAACAGTAACAAACTCCAAATTAAGAAATCAGGTCATATATCTCTCTTCAGATAACTAGTTAAAGAGCAAGAGGAATGACAAGAATGGTCAGTATAAGTGAACATCACAACAAATTAGGGAGAAGCTCCTCTCCATATCCTCTTCCCAACATACCCCTCAAGACTTCATTTTGTTGACCTAGGGTGGACCCAAAATAATGATCCGAACCATTCACCTTGTAGGTCTTGCAGAGAAAACTATACATGCAAAAATTTAACTTGATCGAACATTGACATCAAGGAGTGGAACGCACGAGGAGAGCGAAAACTCCAGAGACTATAGTGTTGAGTGGCGAAGAAAAACCAAAATTTTGGATTAACCGCTCGAGCAGTGGGTCTTTGCAAGCGAGATACCGAAAGCTGCACAAGACCGCTCGACGACCGCTCAAGCAGTTTGTGCGAGAAACGCCCTATTATAAGCTGCTAGGGTTTGCAGCCGCCAAAGAGTTGCACAGTTTTCTTCTGTTATTTTATATTCCTCTCTCAATAACTCTTCTTCTTTTGTAACCTTCAATCAATATAGTAAAGTGTGTAATCCCGTGGACGTAGACACAACTTGTCGAACCACGTAAACCTTGTATATTGTGTAATTGTCTCTCTCTTTCTCTTCTTCTTTGTTCTTATTCCGTGATTGTGTGTTCTTGTGTTGATCGCGGGTGGAATTAGTGATGGCGTTTTAATCCCCAACAAATGATATTAGAGCTCTAGGTTAGAAAGTTGAAGAACACACATAGCAAAAGGAGAAAGATCGACAAGAATCAAGAAATTGGACGGTTCGAACTTCGGTTATTGGAGAATGCAGATAGAAAACTATCTATATGGGAAGAAGCTACACTTGCCGCTCAAGGGTTCCAAACCGAAAGGCATGAAGGATGAAGATTGGGCTTTACTTGACAGACAGGTGCTGGGAGTCATCAGATTGACGTTGTCCCTATCGGTGGCACACAACGAAATCAAGGAGAAGCCTACGGCAGATATAATGGCGGCACTGTCAAGTATGTATAAGACGCCGTCAACAAACAATAAGGTACATCTCATGAAGCAACTCTTTAACCTAAAGATAGCTAAGGGTACACCCGCTACACAACATTTAAATGAATTCAATATCATCACGAATCAACTATCTCCAGTGGATATCAATTTTAATGATGAAGTCAGAGCCTTGATTGTGTTGGCCTCGTTGCCAAACAATTGGAAGGCAATGAGAACGGCAATGAGTAATTTTGCCGAGAAGAATAAACTGAAGTATGACAATGTCAGAGATTTGATATTGAGCGAGGAGATTTGTAGGAGGGATTTTGGTGAGGTATTCAATTTTAGGTCTAATGCCGGTACGGCATTGAATGTTGAAGCACGGGACTGAGATAATGACAGAAATCAAAACAGAGGCAAGTCTAAATCTAGAAAAGGCAGAAGTAAGTCCAGATCGAGAAGGCAGCCTGAATGCTGGGGTTGTGGCAAGAAAGGCCACATTAAGAACTGTAGGGAGCAGAAAAAGAAGGCTAACGGCGAGTCAGCCAATGTCGTGACAGAGAATGTATAGGATTCATTGCTTCTATCAGCTGAAAACCCAATTGACTTGTGGGTGTTGGACTCAGGGGCTTCCTTTCACACTACGGCGCACCGAGAGATTATTGAGAATTACGTGGCCAGTGATTTTGGCAGAGTATACTTGGCAGACGGAGAGGCATTGCACATTGTGGGTACATACGATGTCAGAATCAGAGTGACAAACGGTTCAGTGTGTAAGATACACACGGTACGACGTGTACCTAAATTAATGAAAAATTTAATAACTATCGGGCAGCTAGATGTTGAAGGTCATTCATTGACCTTTATTGGTGGCACGTGGAAGGTTACAAAAGGAGCCATGGTAATAACTCGGGGAACAAAAACAAATACCCTGTACATAACCACAAGTATAAGGGATACAGTAGCACTCGCAGATAGTGGCTCAAACACGAATTTATGGCATTAGAGACTGGGGCACATGAGTGAGAAATGGATGAAAATTCTGCAGTCAAAGGGCAAGTTACCGGGTTTGAAGTCTGTGGAATTTGATCTGTGTGAGGGTTGCATTTTCGGGATGCAAAGGAAAGTCAGCTTTCTGAAAGGCAGCAGGACACCAAAGCCAGACATGTTAGAATTGGTATACACAGACTTGTGGGGACCTTCTCTAGTTGCGTCTCTTGGAGGCTCACGGTACTATGTCACGTTCATAAATGACTCCAGCAGGAAGGTATGAGTTTACTTTCTGAAGAATAAATCTGATTTGTTTGAAGTGTTCAACAAGTAGAAAGCTTTGGTTGAGATTGAAATTGATAAGAAGTTGAAGTGTCTGAGATCAGATAACTGTGGCAAGTATACAGACGGGAGATTCAGGAAGTTCTGCGCAACTAGTGGAGTCATATCGGAGAAGACCATTCCAGGAATGCCACAGCAAAATGGCGTGGCTGAGCGAATAAACAGGACCTTTAATGAGAGGGCCATAAGCATGAGATTGCATTTTGAACTACCCGAGTGTTTTTGGGATGATGCCGTGAACACAACAACTTACATTCTGAATCAAGGACCGTCAGTACCTTCGGATTTCAAAATTCCAGAGGAGATATAGAGTAGAAAAGAGGTAAATATTTCCTTTCTAAAAGTCTTTGGTTGCACATCATATGTTCATGTTGATTCTGATGCTAAAAGTTGCAATCAAAATCTAAGAAATGTTATTTCACCGGTTACGGTGATAATGAGTTTGACTACTGGTTTTGGAATGATCAAAACCGAAAAATTGTTAGAAGTCAGAATGTGGTATTCAATGAACAAGTGCTGTACAAGGACAAGTTAAAGGTAGAAACAGACAGTGCATTGTCAGAGACGAAGAAATCCAAGTTCATTAACTTGGATGACATTTCTGGGGAAGCTAAACAGAACGGGAATGAGGAAGATAAGGAGAACTTGAATCCACCAGTGGAACATAGTACGCCAGTAACAGCAGTCAAGAGGTCTTCAGAAGCATCAAACCGCCACAGTGGTTTTCACCATCCTTGTTCTACATTCTGCTCACTGACAGTGGTGAGCCAAAGATTTATGTAAAAACCTTGCAGACCGAGAATTCAACCAAGTGGGAGTCAACAATAAAAGACGAGATGGATTCCTTGCTGACAAATCAGACATGAGAGCTGACTAGACCGCTAATTGGAAAGAAGGCTCTGCACAACAAATGGGTTTACAGAGTGAAGGAAAAACATGGCGGCAACAAGCGCTACAAGGCAAGATTAGTTGTCAAAGGATTTCATTAGAAGGAAGGAGCTGACTTCACCGAAATTTTCTCTTCGATTGTGAAATTGACAACAATCAGAACAGTGCTAGGAATTGTAGCTGCAAATGATTTATTTATGGAGCAGTTGGATTTCAAGACTACATTCCTTCACGGTGAATTGGAAGAAGACATCTATATGCATCAACCTAAAGAGTTTGCAGTGAAAGGCAATAAGACGTGGTTTGTAAACTGAAGAGAAGCCTGTATGGTCTGAAACAAGCTCCAATGCAGTGGTACAATAAGTTTGACAACTTCATGCAGAGTACCAGGTTCACCAGGTTAGAGGTAGATCATTGCTGTTATGTCAAGCGTTTTGACAGTTCCTACATCATCCTGTTGTTGTACGTGGATGATATGCTCGTTGCCAGGCCGTGCATCGAGGAGATCAACAAGTTAAAGAAGCAACTGTCAAAGCAATTTGCCATGAAGGATTTGAGAGCTGCTAAACAAATCCTTAAGATGAGAATAGTCAGAACAAGAGCTAAAGGAAGTCAAGGGACTGTAAGATTCCCATAGGCAGAGTATGTGAGAAGGTGCTGAGCAGGTTCAACGTGGACGGCACAAAACCTGTAAGCACGCCTTTCGCTAGCCACTTCAAGCTACCTAAAGATCAGTCTCCGCATACAAAGCAAGAGCAGAAGCACATTAGCAAGGTTCCTTATGCATCGGCTATTAGTAGCCTAATGTAACAGAGACGTCTTTGTGTTTTACGAGGACAGGGCTAAAACTGTAGGGCTATATGGATGCTGACTTAACCGGTGATACTAACAGTAGGAAGAGCACCACCGAATTTGTCTACACCCTGGGTGGTACAATAGTGAGTTGGGCTTCAAAGCTGTAAAAGATTGTCCCTCTTTCTATTACAGAGGCAAAGTACGTTGTTGTGACAGAGACTGAAAATGAAATGGTATGGTTGCAGGGTCTCTTAGACGAGTTAGGTAAGAAGGTTGACAGAGGGATGCTCTACAGTGATAGCCAGAGTGCTATCTTTCTTGCCAAAAACTCGGCATTCCACTCCAAGATGAAGCACATATAATTAAGGTACCATTTCATTCGCTCTTTACTAGACAGTGGTTAGTTAAATCTCGAGAAGATTAACAGGGCGAAGAATCCAGCTGATATGTTGACAAAAGAAGTCAACATTGACAAACTGAAACTATGCTCGGCTTTAGTTGATCTTCAGGGATAGAAGACGAGAGATTGAGTCACACAGGTCTGATTGTTTGTATTGGTTGATTCAAGGTGTTGAAGTAGAATTTGGGGATATCTCAAGGCTTGAAGTAGTTTTACTTCAAGTGAAAGAATTGTTCAGTGATGAAGAAAAACAAAAATTTTGGATTGACCGCTCGAGTGATCTTTACACTACTTAAGCGGTGGGTCTCTACAGGCGAGATACCGAGAGCTGCACAAGACCGTTTAACGGACCGCTCAAGCAGTTTGTGTGAGAAATACCCTGTTATAAGCTGCTAGGGTTTGTAGCCACCAGAGAGTTGCACATTTTTCTTCTGTTATTTTATATTCCTCTCCCAAGAACTCTTCTTCCTTTGTAACCTTCAATTAATATAGTGAAGTGTGCGATCCCGTAGACGTAGGCATGACTTGTCGAATTACGTAAACCTTGTGTATTGTGTAATTGTCTTTCTCTCTTTCTCTTCTTCTTTGTTCTTATTCCTTGATTGTGTGTTCTTGTGCTGATCGTGGGTAGGATTAGTGATTGCGTTTTAATCCCCAACATATAAATAATCTCTTTGTTGGCACGAAAAGTTGTTGGAATCGGAGATACATGAATAAATCTCCATTTTAAATGAAAATTGTCC
Organism: Heliamphora pulchella; assembly: GCA_032270985.1. Taxonomy (NCBI): domain Eukaryota; kingdom Viridiplantae; phylum Streptophyta; class Magnoliopsida; order Ericales; family Sarraceniaceae; genus Heliamphora; species Heliamphora pulchella. The sequence continues at coordinate 3,632,613 of JAULJZ010000022.1, read as the reverse complement.
ATTTTATAAAACAAAAATGGAATTTGTACATGTGCTATCGATAATCAATCAAGCTGAGGTCTATGAGATGAACAGTTCGGATCATTATTGTGAACCTACTCTAAGCCCACAAAATGGAGTCTTAAGGAGTATGGGTATGGGGTAAAGCTTCTCTCTTCAACCCTAGTTTTGAACATAATGGTTCATCTGAATATAAGTCCAGCAAAAGAAGTCCAAAAACAAACAACGACAATGGTCATCTGAATATGGAAACAATACTTTGATTCTGAAACCAATTTGGCAAACAAAACATAAAATCAAATAACCGAACCAAATAGTGGAAACTGCAGCTACTCCACCCATACTTTAACCATGCCTCTCCAGACATAATCTTGATCTTTTTCATATTATCAAGAGGATCATTAAAAGTAATGGTTTTAACCCCTGCTTGAATTTGAATAAATGAATAACGAATGCCAAAGAACAAATTATCAAGAGAAGATGAAAGAACGGAATGAAACTCTAAGCAATCTTCTAATGTTAGACAACTTCGGAAGAATCGTGTCTTTTTATCTATTAGCAATTAATAGTTCTAAAGCTAATAAAATACTATCATAGCAGACTCAAACAAGACGGAGAATGTTATAAAAAGAAAAAAGAAAAAAACAACTAGCCTGCTATTAATTCAACAAAAAGGCAAATTGTTTGTTACATCATTATCTTCATTAGAGAAATAAATCACGCAATGCTGGATCACATGATGACCATTTGGGTTAGTGGCCAATGCTACAGAGCCAGGGCTTAGAGCTGAAATAACAAAGGAAATTTGTTGTTGGATAGTAATATATCCAACAATCTCTGAAACTTGGCCAAAATGAATAGCATTTTTTTTCAAAGACGAACAACTTTTATTTCAAAGATGAATTTACGATGTACAAAATACTTACAAAAAATGAACAGATTTTTTTTCTTCAAAGATATATTCACAGCATTAACAGACTTGGGGCGGCGGTGGCGTGATGGAAGCAGCAATGATGTGATGGACGATGGCGGCACTCACTGTGATGACGTGATGGATGAAAGCGGCGCTCGCTGCGGCGGCGCGATGGACGACGATGGCGCAAGCGGGCACGACGGTCGTGACAATTGACCAAAGAGGCGTGATACAAGTGGAGAGAGAGAGAGAGAGAGAGAGAGGCTCTTTTATCAAAAATAAGTTTACTTTTTTACTTAGCTTGTTAAGAATTTTTAAGCTTAATTTTTTATTTATGTAAAAATATATTTATTAAATACGTTTTAACAGAAAATGTGTTTGTTAAACACGTTTTAAACATAATCTCGACGAGAATAAAAATAATAATATAAAAATATATTTAGTAAACACGTTTTTTAGATTAATACATAAAACGTGTTTAATTAATACGTTTTTAGCATAAATTTAATTTTAATAAAAATGTGTTTGATAAACACGTTTTTTTTTAAATTTAATTTTAATTAAAACGTATTTAATAAACACATTTTCAAGTTTATTAATAAAACGTATTTAATAAACACGTTTTATGTTAAAATTTATTTTCGATGAAAACGTGTTTGCTAAACACACTTTCCTTTGAAATTTTATTTTATTTAAAACGTGTTTAGAAAGCACGCTTTCAGTTTAATTACTGGATAGTATTTAATATACATTTTTGGTGATTGGTTTATTTGATTTTTAAATATTTTTAATTTTTTTTTTATAAATTTTAGTTAAATTTTTATTTTTTCATTCTTCTTGATGACAAAAATAAAATAATGTTTATGATTAATTTTTAATTAATTATTTAAAGTATTATTAAATTTTTATTTTAATTAAGTTAAGTTTATTTTAATTTTAAATTTTTGGTTATTTCTCAAGTTCTCTGCTATCTAATTTTTGTTGATAAGACAAATGCCCTGTTTTGACTACAATTTGTAAATTTAACATATTTTTATTTTTATTTTTTTGAATATTTTATATTTTAATTAAATTAAAATATTTTTACTTTTTTAAATTGTCTCGATGAGATGAATAAAAAAAGTAAAAGAAATTATCAAAAGTGAAAACAATTCACTAAAGATAAAAAATAAGTAACTTAAAATTTGACTTATTAGCTAATTTTTGTATTTTTTGAACTTTTTTTAAATTTTGATTTAAAAAATATTTTTTCGAATCGTCTTGACGAAAGAAGTTAACTGTACATTATTTTGAAAAAATCAATATACATATTTTTTTAAAATGAGATTTCTGATAAATAGAGATTCTGAATTTATTATTGCTTGTTAAATAGACTTTATGAAAAGCGTTTTTAATTTTACATTTTAAATGTTAAATTTATCTTGAAAATCTCTAATTTTCAAAAATGACTGTTCGCATCTTTCAACTCTAAAATTTTAAGACTTACATGATAAAGTATTATTCTTCATTATAATTGTCATGTTTACAAATAATTTATAATTTTTTGTGGTATTATAAATTAAAAGTTAAAAAACATAATTTGTTGTATTGAAAGTATTCAGTTGTTATACGAATACCGATTTTGCTAAACACACGTTATTCTTTAATTATTCCAGCCATATCAAGTTTGGAAAGCTAACTTCGAAATCGTTTAACAACAAATTCATCGGTCATTCAATTCAAAGTTATAAATGAATATTTAAGAGTGTAAATTTATCTTTCCAACACATGAACTAACATTGAAAATGGACGTTTGTATAGATCATGGTGGCTTCACAAAGTTGGCTGTTCGTCGATTATCCAATGGATTAATGAACATTCAAAATTAATTTTCAAATAAGTGTAACAACACACACGTGAGCTCATCAGCTTATAAACACAATTTTCGTGCTCAAACCACTTAGTTTAACATCATTCGAATTATAGGTTTGACACATAATACAACACACACTTCAAAGGACATATACAAGTATCCCGTTCATGCATTATATGTCATAATGGCATTCGAACTATGACATACTAGAATACAACCGCACATTATGTGCTTCGATCATCATCCGACATTTCAATATTTGCTTGGTAGGTAGCATCCATGCTCCAATTGAGGTACAATGATGTGTCATGCAGTAAACATTCCTCTTCTCACTCCCTTGTTGTCTGTTCACAAGTGAACTTGTGTAATCGCATTTGTATGCGATTGACTTCTTCGTGAAAACGATGCAAAGCCATCTGCAATTGTTGACTAGTATCAGTGGGCATGTTCTTCCCTAGTTGTCGTGGGATTCTAACACCAGCTGCTCGGCAGTCATGTACTAGGATCTCTAATTGTGTAATCCGATATTACAACTCGGATCGCATGGTACGTACACTGTTTGTACTGTAGCGGAAGTTAGGATCTAAAGGATATACAAAGTCATCATCACCAACCCAACTACATCCCATAGCAACGAAGATGTCGCGCACTGTATATGCCAACACCATGTTCATATATGTTAGATTGGTTGGATTGGCTATAAATATATGTATCTCAATCACAACGGTTGATATTTATAGGAGACTTAGCGTGGAGTGACCGGAGAATTACTAGCATTGCTACGTTGTTTGTAGAAAGGACGATTGTCAGTTGCTAGTCATGCATATGGTCATGCACTTTATTAACCACTCATATTAATATCAGGATGGCCGAGTAGTCATGTTCATCATGAAGCTCTCTACTTTAATGCTTGATAGTATATAGATCCCACCTACTTAGATGAAGAGTCACGTCAATAGCAAACCTTACTTCATAGTCATATTATGTGGATTTTGACGAATAACAGCTAGTAAAAGTCTGGGTTTTTAATATTATTTTTCTGGAATTTCTTGCATTTATTTTCTTGTATCAACAAGTAATACAAATAGATAATGCAATTTAATGATCCTTTCGTGAGATTGAATAGTATATATAATCAAAATGTTATAAATGAGGAGGTTTTTACAAGCACATATTGAATAATACAAGTATCAGCTTCGATAGTACAATCGGCCGCATGTCATTTTCGTATAAACCTATTGTGGCCTGTTGGGGCATGTCCGTCTGTCGTGCCCTGTTTGATGATAAATACCACAATGATTTGACATTCGTAATCTTGATATGTCTATCCAATTGTAGATTCGGCTATTCTACGGACGTCCTGGCTTTGCAGGCCTTATACGGTTCAGGTTTGCGATAACCACCGAAAAGTTTGGCGTCGACTAATAATCTTCATGTGGCATTGGTTGCAAATTCGTTTTCCAAACTTACAAGTATGTTAACATTGAATACCTGGGTGTAATCAGAAATAAGGCATCTACTTGTAGATCATCAAAAACAGCAAACATGTGCAAGCAAGGGTAGTGTAAATCTCATATTTAACGCAATCACATGTTCTATTATGTATATGGACTACGTGTCAATTTCTACCTCTGCCTTGGCGAACTGCTGTCACTACCTCGTACACCCCTTGACTCCTGCTAATTTAAGCCAATCAATATGTATATTACATTATTATAACTTTATACGTCTCCAACAAATGTAATAGAAATAGAATTTACTTATTAAATGGTATCAAGCCATGCTGATTGCATATCTCCTGGTTGCAAATGATCTTTTCTTGTACTGAATTCGGATATACATTTTTATTTTAGTGCATGCTCTCAGCACAACTCCTCATTCTATCTAAATACTTAATCAGTCAATGGAAAGTGGTTTCCACACACGCAGTGATGGGTATATTCCGAGCTCCTTTCAATACACCATTGAAAGCCTCGGCATGATTCGTGGTCGTCACCCCCTAATGAGCACCACCATCATGGAAAAATGTCTATTTCACAGGGTCTATTCGGGTCAGCCATCTTCATGCTGCCTTGCTCAAACCTTTGATCTCCTTCATCTTCATGTTGAACTTTTTCTTTTGTTGTTCTGTGGCAGCCGCCCAAACTAAGGATTTTAGTGGCTGATTTGCGAACTTCTCGTTGAAGTTACTTTGTACGTGCCGGATACAGTACTTATGATACCCTACTAGTCGAACAGCTGGATTCTCCCAGTACTGGGCAATAACATTTTTATTGCGACGTGGCGATCAGAAAGCAAAGTTACCCCCTCCCTGTTGAGGATAATATGCTTCTTGAGGTTGATGATAAATCAGGACCAACTCTCAGTCGTCTCCTCATCTATAACAGAGAAGGCTAGCGGGAACATCTTCATATCTATAGTAACTCCGATCGCGATAAGTATTTTTTCTTTGCACTTGTCGTAAAGATGCATGTCATCTATGCATATGATAGGTGGGCAGTATTTGAACCCATCAATGGATGGCTTGAATGCCCAGAACACATAGTTCAATGCCGCCACATTGGCATTTGATGGGTACATTAAGTTCCATTCCACGACAGTGCCCGGGTTATACGTCTGCAATGCAGCCATATATTTAGGCAACTTACTGTGAGACTCATCTCAGTTTTCGAACACCATCTCGATCGCTTTCGTCCTCGCTAACCATGCTTTCTTGTACGATATTTGGTACTTGTGGATGGAGTTTAGAGTTGTTAATATAGTTGCCAGGGCTATCTCTGGGTTTTTCTGAAAAATTATAGTAACTTTGTAAAAGGTTGAAGAATGAAAGTATGATGAACAGCACAAATCATATACAAAGTTATTAATCTTACCGCAATGTCAGCTGTGATTGATGTAGCAATAAATCGGGAGTCTGGGTTACAGTGGTCCCTATTCATCCTCCTGTACACGCAGTGGTGATCACCAGCATATTGAGTGATCTCAAAGTACCCATGAGTACTCTTTCTGCCCGCACGAAGTCGCCAATTGCAATCATTTTTACATTTGACCACCCAAGTAGCTTTCATTGAATCCACGACTTCAAATTATTGGTTATTCTTTATATGATGTAGCTTCACAGCTATATGGAGGTCATTCTTATCTCTGAACAACATACCTTTGCATAGCTCAACCGTTTTTGGATTCCAAACTCTACCACGAGCGTAAAAATCATGTGAAGTAATTGATCCGTCATTTCCTATATCTGCATTCTAAAAGAATAGAATGTCAACTGATGTAGAAGAAGGGCCGACTACTTCGGTTGCATCACTTACCCCTTCTCCAACGCGGCCAAAGTCTTTTTCGTCATCTTCAACATCAGTATCTTGATCAGTACACATTAACAAAGTGTTTACGTCTTCATTCGAGTCCGATAATGCACCTCTATTGTCAACATTTAATAGGTAGTCGTCTTCCGACTCTGTGTACCTTACAAATTGCTCCACTGCTTTTGCAGTTATACCTTGCCTAACGGTTGGACTCGAAGGGAGCAAAGTATCCATGAATGATGATGACTCCACTCTTTCAGGCACTCTTGCCACCGGGCGCACTACACTAGTATTGCCTGCGGTCGACATGTCCAACGAAAATGACGTATCCGGTTTGGTATATGTAGCTGGGTTATACGCCCCAAAGTCATCCCCCAAATATGAACTAGCGTCTACTGGTTGCGTTAATAGTTGCATGAACGATCCAGAACCATGCGTGAACGTTTGTGGGTCGACTATTGGGTTTTCAATGTCTACGTAAAACTCAAGGCAGTTCTCGGGGGTATCCTCAGCCAACCCTAATATTGTGTCCAACGTATCATTGTTATTTATCTGCATAATCTTTTTCCTAATGACCGAACGAACCTGCCTGTAAGGCATCCTGCATTTGAATTTGAGGCGATAATTGCCACCATAAGGAATCACCTTCGGTAACATCATTGCTTCAAGATCAACAAGTGTGGTTCTCTGGGGTATATTGTAAGGCCCCTTTGCTTCAGTATCGTAAGATACGCCTTCTTCTTGGTCATTGATGACGTTTCTCCCCAATAAAACATAATTCTCACCATCTCCATTCTCGTTCTACAATAGAAATATATATTACAACTAAGAAAGTTATTATTATGTACAAATAGAAAACGAAGCATTTTGTGGGCTATGGTTACAAAAAAAATCTTCTGATTGAGTGATTTCATAATTTGGATTGAATGAAATAAGGTTGTTTTTCGGATTTGTCTCCGTGCTAAAAATTAAAATATGTATACATAAATAAATAAAACTACTTAATTTCGATTGAATACAATAACTCAAGGTTTTTCCATCTTAAAGGAGAATATATATAATATATTTTTATTTTAACGTGAGGGAAAAGGAGAGCCAAAGCTCGTAGACGCCACGCCCGCTACCACCGACGCCCACAGCCGCTGACAAAAATCAAACTCTAAACATATTAAGTCGAAATATTTTAAATGAAAACAAATGTTCTACGACGGTTTTAATTCAATAAGATAGAATTTTATATTAATACGTTAGCTAACATTTGTATAGTATGCTAGCTAATAAAAGAAAATAAAGATTTTATAAAAAAATATATTTTTTTATTTAATAGCGAAGTTACGAAAATTTTAGGAGTTTTGAATCTATTTTATAGAAAAACATATTTTTATGCCAAGATTATTACTTTTACTTGTGTTAACTAAGTTTAGGTTTTTAATAATAATTATAAAAATTAGGTTTTGAAAAGGA
>JAULJZ010000022.1:3613104-3624976 GCA_032270985.1 Heliamphora pulchella | reverse complement strand
ATTATGGGTTAGAGTGCAATTATAGTTCTTTAGTGGTGTGAACTGTAATTCAGTATTTTATGAAAATTGCAAAAATCACTACGTCTTTCCATAATTATAGAAACCGCTCGTAGGTATCTGTGTTCCACTGGAAGTCTAACTCATAATTACTCTCCAGGTCCCTACTGTAGCCTAGAAATACGCGGGTAGGCTGAACCTGTTTGAGATTGATAGAATTGATAGTTCAGATATCTCATAGATTATTATGATATTATTTTTGTCTTTCAAGACTTAAATATATCGGGGTTCTGCCGGTACGAGTTCTCAGAGGGTCGTAGCCCACACTTCGTTCGAGATTGCGTAAGGAAATACAGTAAAAGATCTGACTGGAGTTTCAACTCGAAATTAAGTCGTAGTTGAAGATTAGATCTATAAGAGGTATTCTTCTAAATTAACTTTGGTTGCACGGGTTTTATTTTGATCGATCTTCGTCAAAATTTTTATTCGGTGTTTGCTCGTCCAATTAATTTTTAACCAATAATCGTTTTTCAAAAACAAAGATGTTGGCAGTTTTGCCTCCAACACTAAGGTCATGTTTTCATATCTTGTATGCATGTGAAGGTGTTAGACGTGTATTTGTATTGGATTCCTTGGTTTTAGGGAAGGTATGTAATGATTTTAAAGATTAGTTTTTCGAGTTTTTGGGTTGAAATGAGTTATTTTATTACTAAATGTATATTTTACTTCAAATTTGAGCCTATCAAAAAGTATGTTTGAAACTTATGATAACCAAGTGTTTTCCCAACACTTCGAAAAATTTTCAAAATTTTAGCTAGAATACTCTCAGGTACTTCACTGCTCGAGCGGCAGAGGGCCCGCTCGAGTGGATTGCTGTTGTGTAAAAATTTTGGGATTTTGTTTGAAATAGGATTTTTCTTGGTACCTTCTTTGACACCCTTTGGGGTATAAAATGGTATATTTTGAAAATTTTTATGCACATAAAAATCTAGTTTTTATTATCATCTTTTACAAGAAAGCTGGGTGCCTTGTTCCATTTTGCCATAAAGAATCGTTTTACAGGCTCCGTTGGTTGAGAAGTCCCTAAACCAGGGTGTTGTTTTTATCATCCGCTTGGGTTTTTATCGTTACGGAATATATAGAGTGAATTTATTCACAAACTATATTTAATGAAAAATGTGCATTTGATAAAAGAAGATATAATTTTTATACCAGCATGTGATTTATACTACATTGTATGCCATTATCATGTTCAATTATAGATATTTTAAATATCCCGTTTTAGAACTGTTGTGAGACCCTGACCCATTTTTTTTTTCGGCATTTTCGGATGCGCGTTACGTGTTTTCGTTTGAGCATATTTTTATTACTTTTGATGCATGATCGGGCTTAGATATGCATGCAGAGTAGGTTCCCGGGGCCGTGAGCCACTGTGGTGCGAATTTCAAAAATTTCAAAAAAAAAAAGATATTTTGAAGGTTTATAAATATCTGGAGTTAGATATTTTCATAAAGATATTTTTCAAAACTTCTCCAACAAGTTTCCTGTTTTCTCTTTCCTTTCTCTCCAACAAGCTACGCAACCATCTGGTCAGAATTTGATTCCGCCGAGGCTCGGTTTTGCATGTGGTTCGAGACGTTCAGTTTTGAACTCACCGAGGTAGGATTCTAGACCTGTATGTTTTATAAGGGTGCTATGTGTAATCGGGTGTCTTTTTACCGGTTGGTTTTGCTATAGATCTGAGTTTATATTTAGTTGGGTTTTTGGGTGAAAAATCGATTTTATGTCGATTTCGGTGGATGAAATCGTGTTTCGAGGGTTTCTTTCGAGGGTTTGGTGTTTGGCTTGGGCGTGTGTATGTCCGAGGGTGTTGTGTGGGAGTTCGGAGGCTTCGATTCGAGGTTTGGAGGTGGAACCGGTACCTTAAAAACTGTTTCTGGGCTGGTTCAGTCGACTGGACCCAAGAGTTCAGTCGACTGGATCATTGTTCTTGAGGTTCAGTCGACTGGACCTCAAAGGTTAGTTGACTGGACAATGCTTCTGTGGCTTTTTAGCTTTTCCAATGTGTTTTTCAGTCAACTGGGGGTTGGGTCCAGTCGACTGAAGTTCTGAGCTGTTGATTTTGATGGTTTGGGTTGGGTTCTTGGTTTCCGATTGGCACCCTATGGTATTCAATTGATTAATTTATGAGAATTATTCAATTCAAATACCTGTGGATTCCTTTTGGGGTTTAGTTAATGGCGTTGTGGTTTTGGGGGTCGTGTGATGGCCTCGAGTGTTTTTGTGATGCCATCCTCGGGTGTGATGTGCATGGTTGATTTAGGATTTGTGGCATGGTTGTGTGAGTATTGGTTATGTGACCGACGCGTGGGTTCATGGTTTGGTTAAAGGTGGGGTTCTGGTGAGAATCGTCCTATGGGAAGTTCAGGTGTTGGTTTTCGGGTTGGATATTCATTGTCCCGGTGTGTGGACGGGTCGTTCTGATGAACGGATGACGGTGTGTGGCATGTGATGTCTTATTGGGTTATGTGGCGTCTTTATGTGAAAAGTCGTGTTTATACGTGCTTTGTGCTTATAGAACTGTGGATAGTTTTATTTGGTACATGATAGGCAGATATGTGACCTTCTAGGATCTTGAAGCGATTAGGGCTTCGGTTTGTAAATGCATGTGATATGCTCGGTGTTATCCCGTAGTTTCAGTATTATCCTGTTGTATATATTCGGTGTTACCCCATTAATTTTAGTTTTATCTTGTAATGTGCGATGTTATCCCGTGGTATAAGGTTTTACCCCGTGGTATAATCCGTGGTCGGCGATTACATCCCGTGGCTTACGGTAAGGTATGCGATTTTACCCCGTGATTTGGTTTGCGGTTTTACCCCGTGGTTGGCCTATAGTTTTACCCTATAGTATACGATTTTATCCCAGGAATGTATGTTTATATACGGATCTTTATCTCAGTGTTAAGACTATGGTTGTGGCGTGTGAGGGTCGGTTGCATGTATCATGGCATGTACTGCATTAAGGGACGAATAGACCAGTTTTTAAACTGTTTTAAGAGTCGTGTGAATTGCGATCTAAAAACTAATTTCCAACTATTTTCAAGGCTCCTGTGAGTGAGTCAAAAATATGGTTTGTATTCTCGCTTTCCCGTTTGCATGTGAAAACAGTTTTCAAAGCTTGAAAGAGAGTCTAAACCCGCACTTCGGTTTCCTAGCATGTTTCATTTATATTGCATACTTGTCTAATTTCTGCTGAGCCTTGACTCACAGTGTGGGATTTTATTTTTCTTCAGGTACCGGTCACGCTGGTTGATCTGGAGGTGCCGAAGGAGGTGGAAGAGTGTAGTCTTCCTTTTTGCTAGTTTTGTTACATATATGTTGTAACATGTTTTCTCGGCGTTGGAGCCTTGTAATGTAAGTCGTTTGGCGTTTATGTACAATGCATGTATGTTTATTTTGAGAGTGTATTCTCCGTTGGGTATCATGTTTGGTTGTTTATGGGTGTTTCACTTGGCCGGAGTTTGGGGCGTGACAACTGTATTCTACTATGTATGATTTTCATTCACTGAACCATTGATTGACGTTGTTTTAACATTTTTAGATAAATAATAAAAAGGCTAGTGAGGACTTTGCTATGTCTTAAGATTCAATACCAGTGACCTCTTAGGATTCATCGTGTATACCTAATTAAGATTTAAAATTTAAATTTTTGGTGACTTGTTGATTTTAGTTGAACTATATATGAATGGTTCTTTAGTGGGTAATTTGTAACTCACATGATATTTGTTACAGTTTCAATTACTGTTTTATTCAATTTTGTAGTATCTTTTATTACTTTTATGGTTCGTAGAATTTGTTTTAATTTTTGGGCTTTCGTAGCTATTGGGCCAAGGCCTATAGTTTATGGCTAATTATGTCTCCGGATTTGAAGTGTGACACTAGCTCCCTTCGAAGACCACCGCTGACCACTCACGCACAAATCTGACCACCAACCACCGCCAACCAGATTTGGCCTCAGCGTCATCTTCATTCTCAGTTCTCTCTCTAGCTAAGAGAAATTTCTCGAGAAACTTAAATTGAGAAATTTCTTAGTACAATAATTTGTTTCAAACTGAGAAATCTCTCAATATAAGGTTTTTGTTTTTTTAATTATTTCAAACTAAGAAATTTCTCAGTACAAGAATTGTTTCAAATTGAGAATTTTCTCCGTTAAATGCTATGAAAAATTTCTCGAAAAATTTAAACTGAGAAATTTCTTAATTAAAAGAAAAAGAACCGTCTTCTTCTTCTTCTTCTTTTTTCTATGAAATCCTAATCCATTGACAACCTCATTGGAGAAGAAGGAGGAGGTCGATCCTGAAGAAGAATGAGGAGATCAGCAGTGGGGCTGGCGTCTAAGAAAGAGATTGGCGGCGAGGCTAGGGCGGGGCGTCTAAGAAAGAGATTGGCGGCGAGGCTAGGGCGGCAGGACTAGAGTTTTTCATAGAGATGGTAAGGGCTAATTACCTAGGGGTATATTAGGAAATAAAATAGAAGAATGAGACTGACTTCTTTTAAAAAAATGTTGGTTGGGGACTATTTCTTTTATATATTAAACTAGTAGGACTCATATTTAAAAACTCCTAAAATAAATACCTTTGTATTATGAATACATATACAATGTATTTTTTAAAAAAATATAATAATATTATAAACATATAGATATTATATTTATTTTTCATTTTTTTATTTCTATCTCTTGCACTTTTTGTTTTTAGTTCTAATGATTCATGAACTATCATTTTTCTTTTATCATATTATTTTTAACTCTGATTAATATCACTTTCTTTAAAGTTTACGAACTATTCCTAATATATTTCTATCTTCGTTACCTTTTCAATGTTTTTTTTTTCTGTCCCACTTCGATAGAATAAGTTATGGGCCGGGCCGGGATAGAAGTTTGCATTCCCACCCCGTCCCACGCCCCTTGTCATTCTTAACTTTTGTATACTAAAAATATGTTGACAAATATCTGAATTTCAACAGAAGTATTCAGTATCCGACGCATCAACGAGTTTTCGATGCCCTACTTGATCTGGGACGCCATCAACCGCATTTGATGTAGCTTCACGTTTCTATTGCTGGTACAAGAGGAATTATTAGGAACGTGGCCCCGGGATCTTAAAATGGCATTTCCTCCAACGATTACACAAAGGGAACACTGGGCCAGACGGCAAGTTTCTCTCTTTTGAGCAAATTACAGAGAAAGACCTTCACGTATTTGCAGGATAGTTAGCTCTTTTAGACCATGGCAATCGATAGAGTGGTATGGATATTCTATTAGAGACCGGACGCAAAGTGCATTTGAGTAGTAAGTTATTCTGCTTCAATTAGCCTCTTTTTGTGGGGTATAATGCTATAGTGGGAGGAAGACATATATGTCAAAATATCCTAGGCGACACACGAGCAATGACCAGGACAAACGACCATGATCCGGCGAGGGTTGATTATTGAAAATTGAAAGCTAAAGCACAAAAATGAAGCTTCTCCAAAATCTTCTTTTTTTTTTGTAGGTTCTTATGCTATTTTTTACTAACTAAAAAGCAGAAGCTTTGACAAACATCCCCTTTATTCTGAAGGGGCTGATTCCAATAGTCAACATTATGGAAGATATACTGGTCAAAAATTAAGTATAAACAACCCTAATATTACCACAAGAAATCACATTTACAATCTTATTTCAAAGAGGCAAATGAAACAAAAGGTTGGAGTGCTGGAGAAGACTATGGCGGGCTAGTTTCAGTGGTCAGATTTTTGCTCCGAGCAAGGTCATCAAGAATTTCTTGTAGTCTCCTGAAGTGTCGCCCGTAACAGCATTGTCTAGGCTCCTTCTGTTCATGTTGAAATACTCTCCTCTGATTTTCATCATGTCAATCTCAGCTCGAGTTACAATAGCTCTTGTTAGCGAATTTTCATCGGTTCCAATACCAACAACTGAAGCTCTAATAACCTGGTGATGTTTCAAGCAACAAAGAGAGGAAATTGAACATGTTTTCATAAGAGTCTTTAGAACATAGTTTACATTTTCCTATCAAGAAAAACAAGGGACACAGAAAAGCTTTAAAGAAAATCTACTTCTAGTAAACGGCTAAAATAAATTTGTTCACCCACTTTGTCAAGTGGAGAAACAATAACCACTCTCATTGGTTTGAAGTTTAAAATTTGGGTTCCACTACCAAATGTACAGTGTTCAACAGTTTGGACTAATAAAAAAGTAGGTAGTGTTCACTCACCTTGTCAAGTGGGTGAAAAAAATAGCACTTAGGAAACGACAATGACTAGGTTTTGCCTATGTCTTTCCATCTATATAATGACCTTACACTGTTGAATTAAAGGTTGATTATTGTCAAAGGTCTTCAAACATCAAATTCAAAGTTTTGAATAACTTTGGTGAATTCTAAGGGCAGAGTTAGTGCATTGTGGATTTAGTTATGGTTGATCAGGCACAAGGAGCGGTGCATGCGAATTCAGTAAGAACGTAGGTCCAAAGGTAGTGGATTGTAAGTTGTATACTGTAACTTTTAGGAGTTTTGGTCTTTGATTCACTTAGACTAATCCCACGGTTTTTACCCAATTGGGACTTTACTTCTAAAAAATCTTGAATCTCCTATGTGACTGATTAACTTTATACCGGCGATTAATACTTTGTGGTTGAGGGGTAGTGTGCAAATCCATATAAACAAATCAATAGAAGTTTTTCAATTTTAGCAAAGAATGCCTTACATAATAATTTCATCAATCGTCTATTTTCTATGGATTTTGGAAGTGGGAGAGTGAAGGTACTTATATTCAGAAGTATAGCTGCAGCCTCATGTATAGATTTTGGAGAATTGTCGTTCTAGGAACCATGTGTTCTTGTCAAAAGGATACTGGTACCCAGATCAATAAATTCATATGCCAAATGACATCATATAGCATGTTCTTGATCTCCGTTATAGGGAAAGGAGTAGAAAATGAACTTGTTCCTCATTTAATTGACAGGATTTCAACCTGGAAAAGTGCCATCATTTGCTTCTAATTGAAGCGGGGCACTCTCAAATTCTCCTAGGACGCATGTTAAATTGTCTAAGGATATCTAAAAGTTCAACATCACCTTCCTTTAAAAGCTGAATCACTTTGACTTTTTTCTTACAAAAGCGAGAAAAGTATTTGCTGATACAAACTGGATAATATCTAATTAAAGGAAAACATACATTTAGATGAATAAAAGTGAGAGGCAACATAATTCTTAGGAAATTAAAGGAGTTAGATGTATGCAATCACCTCAACAAAGTGTTTTTCTGGGGAGTCTATGCACCAAATTACAACCCTCAATACAGATTCCAAAATACCCTTTCCGCGACTCTTAATGGCCTGTCAAGATTTTAATCTAAATAAATAAAGCAAGAAAAAAGAACAATAAACAAGAATTTAATACCAACTAAGTGGTTTGCGTAAAATGTTAACCTGGTATATGGAATTTCCATACTTCTGCTGGTAGCACTTGAAAGTTTCTTTGAGCTGAAAAAAATTTCTAGTGCTAAGGATCCACACAACATCATCATGGTCTAGATGCTTCCTTTCAATGGCTTCATGCAGCCTAGCTGCCTCCGAATTTGCTATGTTTGAATCCACTACCTCCTTGTCATATCTGTAAGAACTCACCAAACCCACTAGAACCTAAGCAATAACCCATATTACAAGTCAAATGGAAGTTTTGTGAACCCAGAGACTCAAAATGAAATAGTATAAATTCTAACATCGAGCAAACCAAATATGTTGTATAAATTCATTAGTAAAAGAATGTAAACTAGCTGAGTGTTTCATAAGGTGCGCAAGGCTGACATCCCGAGGTGGATGATGAAACTTCTTGAATTTCCACTTTAAGGTTTATCCCTTTGGGCACCCAACTCAGCGCTGAGAACTCAATGGGTTGAGACCAAGTTCTGGTTCTTACATAAGAAAACTTTGAGATTATTTCCTCGTTTTTTTAGTCTTCTATTTATTTACTCCATTATAGAAACAGATAAAACGAATTTAGGTCCTCGAAAGTCCTTTATATCCTGTTTAATATTAATGAATTTCTAAAGAGGTTACAGAAAATTAAAGCACTATATAACTTTAATTCATAAAAGCACTCTTGCTTTTATCTCATACAGTCAAAAATACTATATATATATATATATATATATATATATATAACCTTTCACAATTATGAAGGTATATATATAACCTTTCACAATTATGAAGGTTTAATCAATTCATATGCCACTCAATATATGAATTATAATGAACTATCAACATTAATATTTGTTGTAAGATTTAAAACTTCCAAAGTAATGGACAATTTATAGAGGTTCAAGCTCCAACGCCCGCAAGTTCTAAATTCCCGCTCGGGCTTTCCAACTTTAAAAACCTACCGGCTGCAACCTCTCTGGCACAAAGAGAAGTGGATCAATCCATGTACTGGCATTTAGATGAAAAAATTAAACTTCAACAAAAGCTATATAAATTTTCCAATTGGACACAAAATTACAAGTCCAGCTGATGAAATTAAGGCTATTGGAAGCAAATATGAATGTAAGAGAGGTGTACAATTTGACTATTGTTTGGGTCTTACGTCGTTAGTGAGTGAACTTCACCTTTCTAACAGTTAGGGGGACATGTCCAATTATGTCTTCTTCAAGTGAGCAATCAAAGAGAGAACAATAGGCCTTCCTTACTGCCATCAGATGGTGAGAAGGTGTTGCACATGCTATTTCAACTATGACTTGAAGATGAGTAATGTCTTTCTTCCTTGACTTAAGGGCCTTATTCGCCAACCTCGCATCCCTTTCAGAAGGATCATACGTCCACAAGATCACTGCTTTCTGTTACTTGTCAAACATTTTATGGTAGAGCTGATTAAACTTGGATTTAAAAATAAATAAAATAAAATAAAAACTGATCTGTACACTCAGGACTTTACATCCTATATGAATGTAAACTAGGTTAGAACAAGTATAATAAATTTTAATCTAAAAAGAATCTGATTTGGTCAATTTTTAAAGCACTCTTCATTGCAGTTTTCTTGTTATCAACACAACTTTCAATTCAATTACAAGAAAATGAAGCCTTGATTTCTAAAACTTTAAATGCAAGCCATGTTCATGTACAATCTCACTGGATAAAGGTCCTGTTACAGCATTTGCATGCATGAATACAGATATGCCTCTAAGAGATACATTTCTAAATGAGTCAAGTAGGGAAAACAAAATCTACTACAAAAGAAATCACTTGCTTCCAATTTCCCCTTTGTTCTCCATATTCCTTACTGATACACATCCAGAGATGTTTTGGACATTTATAGATAGGCCTTCTTGCCAATATGCATCCTATATTATAGTTAATTGTAAAGAAGTAAGATTTCAAAAAAAAAAAAAAAAACATTGTAGGACTTCTCAAGCCAGTTTAGAATTTAAGATTCAAAAGATTAAAACGGAATTTTAACTGTTTTAAATATGACAGTCAAGAAGGTCACCAGTCTCACCATAAATTCAGCATCTCTTTCTCATTTAATTAGTTCATTTGAAGGAAAGAACTGCGAAAAGAGACTGGCCTTTGTATGCAGAAACTAGATTGTGCTCAAACAAAATTAGAATTTTCTTTTTGGGTCCCTTAGAGCACAAAATACAACTCCCATAGCAGGAAAGAAAATCCACAGGCAGGTGGGAGAGTCCAACCCTTAACCTCCTGGTTATATTCAATGACTCTGTCCAACTGGACCGGTCCGATTTATTACCAAATTGGGTACTGAAGCAACAGAAGGAACCAAATTTTACATAAAGCGCACATAATTAAAGAATAGGTAAGACTGTGACATTAAAGATTGGAGACAGATCTGGAGTTAAAATAATTTTGGGGCTTAGAAGAGATCAATAAAGATGTACCCTAAAATCACCAGAGAGTTCAGAACGGAGCTGATCAACGAGTGATTTAGTGTAAAGCTGTTGATATGTTTCTCTGATTTTCCGCCTTTGGTTTGCATCTCTACGCCCCAACACCCTTATAATTGCCTTCTCATCCGTTCCCCATCCTGACCATTAACCCAAACTAGTATCAAGAAATTCAACAAATATAAATGGTGGGTTTCCCAAATCCAGAAAATTGAAACTAATGAAATGGCAGAACATAAGATTTGCATTGAGATTCGAGAAAATTAATGATTCTCCATTTCCAATCAATGATATAACCGCAGAAAGAAAATGAAGAAACCAGGAAAGAGGAGAAGGGTGTGTCCAGAGAGAGAAAGGGGGGGGTGGGGGTGGAGGGGAGGGGAGAGAGAGAGACCTTTGAAAGCCTTATGGAGTCTTTCACAGTCTTCCGTTGGAGGGGGAACAACGTCCGGTACTCTGAGCGTGGCCATTATTTTCTTTCAGATTTTTCTCTGAGAAAATCCAAACAAACAGGACCTGTAAATTTGCTCAATGCTCTATTAACTAACTGTGTTTCTGCTGTTTTTGCAGATATTTATGCTTCAGCTGTTTTCCATCTGTATATTCCTCAAAATTCACTCCACAGTCCACATCCACTCCGCATCAACATTACACTTGAACAGAACGCCTACAATTTTTTTGTTTTTTCTTTTTTTGTAAAAATACTTCCCTTGTTATGTAACGGCGTTAATAGAGTTGATAAAATGACTAATTTAACATTTCTTATTATCTAGCGGTCTGGTCACACCCCAAATTTGAAAATATAAAATTAATGTATTAATGTATTAAAATTTGTCATACTTTTTTAATTTTTATCTACAACTGTGTAAGAGATAGGGTGCGTAATAGTTTTCAATTTTTATTTGAGAGAAAAAAAATAATTATAAAATTATATTTAAAATTTAAAATTAAAACTATTATAAGAATATATTTGAAAAACAAAATGTTTAATTGATTTCAAAAAACTAAATGTTTGAATTTACTTTATAATAGTATAGGTTTTTATCTCCTCTCAACTCTTCTCTCTCTAAGGTTTTGATTGAAAATTTTGACTTTTTAATTTTTCGATTAAAAACATCAAAAAAAAGTTAAGGTTGTCTGTTTGGTAAAAAAAATAAAAAAATAAAAAATTAAAATATTTAATCAAAACACAAATTCTCATATTATTTTATTCAAATTCTACTATTTTTAAAATACAATAACATCCTTATTCATTACTTATTTACTACCATTACCAACTACATATAATTATTAATATCAAACATATAGAAAGATCAAATTGTTCAATTTGAACAAAAAAATAAAAAAATTAGTTTTTTACCCAAACAACCAATTTCAAAAAAGCCAACTTCAAAATTAAGTTATCAAACAATTTACTTTAAACTCAATATATCTTTTCGAATAAAAATGCAAAAAAATAAAATAAAATATATATTTTTAAACTAGTTGTCAATCGGTGCCTAAAAAACCATCATTTTTCTTTTAAGTAATTATTCAATACTTTTAGAGTATTATATAATAATTTAATACTATAGAAACAAATTTTAAAATAAAAATATAATAACTCATTTTTATGAAATAGTTAAGTGATAAAAAAAATAAACTACATAATATAAATTATAATTATTTATTTATTAAAAATATCACGTCGCATAATCAATATAATACTTCTAAGGGTAAATTTCACTGACCCCTCCTGAGATTTTTGATAAAAATATAAACCCTCCATGCGGTTTCAAAAATTATACTAACACCCCCTCAAGTTTGATTTTAATATCAAAGAGATTCCAACCGTTAAAATTTTCGTTCAATTTAATGAAAATCACAAAATTGCTCTCAAAACCGCCCTCAAAACTGCCATCCCCGCCCAAAACTACCACC
>JAULJZ010000022.1:3573225-3613004 GCA_032270985.1 Heliamphora pulchella | reverse complement strand
ACCCATCCAGCTGTTTCCATAAATATGCAAACCTCTCAGCGGTTTCTGTAATTATGAAAATCTTGTAGCGATTTTTACAATTTTCATAAAATACTAAATTACAATTCATAGCACTAAAGAACTATAACTGCACTCTTAGCTATAATCTCAAGACCAATTTGCATTGAGCTCTTGTTATTAAATGCTTAACACATCTTCTCACATTAAGATTCTCGATACTCGCTAATTAAATTTAATTATTGACAATTTAATTTAATTGGCATCTTTAAAATTTTTTAAACCCTTCCGCTTAACTTATTTGACTGCCGGATAGTTAAATTCACCTGCAAAGTAAGTACAGTTTTAAGGGAGTATCGTCAATCCCAAACAATCGTGATGTGGATTCCGTCAATAAATTAATATTCACCACATAATTAATACTGCTATCCAACTCACCAAGACTATCGACCCATAAAAGATCACACATTCTAATTAATCAAAATAACGAATATTAAATACACGCAAATAATAATTATTTCAAGATTAATAGTATAACCACTAATAATAACCATATGGTGTAAATTAATTTATATAGTCAATATAAAATTAATTACCCCAATATAGTTCTGTTCAATACACACAAAGTATACTAGCACAGCAAGTCAGAACAATAGACGAGCTATTATCTGTTCCTCGTAACGAAAACAGGCCTACTAAACTCTGTACAACAGTCGTACCAATGGTTTGTCCAATTCCATTTAAACTGTGAACAACAAACTTATATTCTGCAAGAACCTATAATCTGGACTTCTCTATGCAAGTCGTACTCTACACACCAGATTAAATACTATACAGAATAAAGGACATTCATGCATAATATTTAAAGAAATGATATTGCATATATTGCTCATTAAGATTCTTATAAAATTAAAAAAAATAATTTTATTAAAATAAAATTAAATATTAAAACCAAATAAAATTCATAATTTTTAGTATACAACCCTGACACTAACCTTGTCGCCCTTGGGACTCGATTGACAATTACAGACTCTCGTCCCATTAACCTAGGTCCGGGTTATACTAGGATTCACTAGACAATCACAAGTTCTATAATTTACCACAACAACAAACACTCTTAATGGGCAACACTTTATTTATGGAGGCTAATAATCCGAAGGAACGAAGCACCTATTTGCGCATATTTTCATACTTTCACCGATAAGCAATTTAAGCCCAAATTAACCACATTATTTCGGTACGTCTAACAAATCATTTAAACAAAATAACAACACCTACAAGTGTGCAATCCAAACCCATGGATTAATCTACAACATTTTCACAATGTTAGACAATTTCAACCCAAGTTTGAAATTAAACCACAACCCTCAAGGTTAGCTCAAAATCACAAAAATTTATCCTTCGTAACATTTTCTTGAATCCTTGTCATTTTCAAAGATTGTTTTGAAATTTTATTTACTCAATCTTATTAATCCAACCAAAACATATGTAATACCTCATAAATACAACAAAAACTCACAGAACAACTCATAAACTCAACCAAACTAGGGTTTAAAGCATGATATCACCGCCCATGGCATTTTAATCTCCTAAAAATGCATTTAATTACATGAATCAAAGTAGTCTAGTATCTTACCGTTTTGGTTAAAAATTCAAAGCTTTAATCACTTGAGTAGATCAATTTCGTCAGCAAGGAAAGAAAGGAGGAAAACTTTTGAACTTAATATCTCCAACAATGGAGAGAGAGAGAGAGAGAGAGAGAGAGAGAGAGAGAGAAAGAGAGAGAGGGAGAAACTTTGGCTCAAATGTCAAAGCCACTACCTGCCACATCCACTTAAACCCCCGACTAACTGATCGATTAGTCTAAAAATCGCTCGATTGGTCCTCTCTAAAAAGGATCACTTTGCCATTTAAACACTCAAAATGATTTATTTATAGGCCATATAGGTGCAATACAACACCTCACAAACAATTTATCATGTGAGAATGTCATTACAAGAATTAAAACAATACTAAAATGAAATCAGGTCTCACAGGCCACCACCACCGCCGGTATCCATCACCCTCTCCTCTTGGTTCTCTCTCACTCACTCTCTCCCCCTCTCTCCCTCTCTTCCTCTCCTCTCTCTCCCCTCCTCTCTACCCAACTGAAACCACCAACCACTAAAACTGCCACCATCCCTCTCCCTCCTCTCGGTTCTCTTCCTCTCCGTTCTAGTCTCTCTCCCTCTCTTAGCTCTCTCTTTCTCCCCCTTCATCTCTCCACGAACCAAAATGACCTGAAACCACCACCTCTTCACCACAAACCTCCAACCACCAATTAACACCACCACCACACTACCAAACACATCAACCACCACCACCACCATACACACGTCATTCACCTCCAACCACCAAAACCACCATCGTTTAATGCACCAGAACTAATACCATCACCATCCGAAGCCACCTCTATAGAAAACCACCACACCGCTGCCACCCACCACCTCCTCAGCCATCTAGCACCTATATAGTGCCACCACAACTCACCACGGCCACCCCAAACCACCCTAGAAACATCAGCCCCAAATTCTCCTCTCCAAAGAATTTTAAAAAACAATTTCATTGAGCCACTTTCGACCATCGTAGCCACCACTATGGTCCACCGTTTTTGCCTCCAAAACCCTGTATAAAACCACCTCACGACCACCTTCACATGGCCACCAACGGGCGTCAATTTTGAAGTACAGATTGTCCGAACAGAGGGTCCACAGTTGGATGAAAAAACCCAAACACATTACATATTCTCTACGATATTTTTTTAAAATTACAAAATACATAAGAAATGTATAAAAAATAGAATAATAGATATAAAATCGTAGCTAAATTATTAATTCTTTGTGTATTGTTATCTAGATTTAGATATTTCTAGACAAGTTAATTGAATAAGTTCGGCTAAGTCGGTGAGTCGTTTGATATATGAGCTAGTTAAAATTTTCAATTCACTGTTTTATAGCGATTTGTGTATTATGATCAATGATGATACTATTGTAAAATTGTGAATAATATAAAGAATGAAAGAATGATAATTTAAACGGCGTCCCAGCCACTAGGGGACTATAAAGCATACTAGCTATGAGACGATGTAAGGGCGGAGAATCATGACCAGGTAATCATCTTTAATTATGTAGGGTAGCTCCCTAGATTGCTGGTAAAATCAATAAATATTATCATTCAAAAAGTAAAAATGAGAAATAGCTCATATATTTATACACGCACACTAACTTTGCTAATGAACGTTAATTTTGTGAATCTTGATGACATGCATGAACTATAAGGAATGAAGTGGCAACTAGGAAAAGACTTTTCTTCTATTTTGTTATGTAAATTTTGTAAATTTGTACTCTCTTTCATATGGTATAAAAACGATGACATGTATAAATGCACATTTAGTATGCTTTGAGAATTTTTGAATAAGACGACATCACGGTGAGATTGATTAAAAATATCGAAATAAAATAACTTGTTTCCTTCAATCTTATGCTTATAAAAGAAAAACTTTTCGATAAAGTAACGAAATTTTACTAACAAAATTCTCCCTTTTTGAAACTCCAAAAAGCTTAAATGAAATCATTTTACAAACAAATAAAAAGTTTTAGAAGAAAAGAGGTCTTTGGTGGGTTTTGATTAACTGACCGATCACGGACGCTATTATCGAAAATGGGTTGTGACAGTCTCATTTACTGAAAACGATAAATACTTTGTAAAATAAAATGTCTCATTTATAGAATAGTTCATTTATCTTGGTTGCCATCCTCAGCTATAATAGATAGTAAAATTCTCTTGTACCGACCTATCAAAAATGTACCATTTAGAGATAAAAGAGGTGAACAATCACTACCACAAAATCCTTAAATCACTTAAAAATTGAAAAGATCTCGGTTTTTGTAAAAGTATGATTTAAAAAATGAAGAAATATTTTTAATCTCGATTTAACAATTAGCTGAGATAGCGTATATAAGATTAAAAACCTTTAATCTCAGTTATTCTAAAAACCGAGATGTAATGTTCCTCTAATTTTTTCCCTCCCTCACGCACGGATAGAAACCGAGATGCAATGTAACTCTAATTTTCTCCCGCGCGCTCATGGATAGAACGATCCAATCTCTCTCTCTCTCGCGCGCGCGCGTGCGCAACCCTAAATTGCCAGAGCATATGCCGCCGTCTCTCGCGCAACCCTAAATCTCGCGATTAACAAAATTTGAGAGCATACTGTTCTGCGTTTCTTGGATTTGAGAAAGTTATAAGTGAATCCTAACCCAGGTGAGTGTTTCTTTGATTTTAATTTCTGTGATTTCGTTGGAGCAACCCAAATCTATATCCCCTCACTATCGCCTCCAGGTAAGCGTCGTGAATGTTGAAGGTCAAAGCTTTAAATTCGTACATTTTGCTGAGGGATGGGTTGAGATTAATATATCTGAGTTCCCAAATTAAGAAGGGAACCATAATGGAAGCAAGAGTATGACCCTCGAGTGGGATTTGGGGTTCTTCTCTCTTTATTTTCTAAATTGGGGGAAGAACCAGGTTCGATTGCCATTTATCCTTTTTTCTTATGTCTCTCCATCCCTTTGTGTTCACACACACATATACATACATCTATATTCCCCCCAATTTTTGCAATTTATGCTTTGTCTTTCCTCTACCTTACTCTGATTCTTATATCAACATACTTGGCTGATGCTTCACTTTTTCATAATTTTTTTAAAAAAAAAACTCATTTGAATATTGCTGTGGGAATTTAGATAATGTCAACATGATTTCATGTGATTGTGGTTAAAAGTTGCTTGGGGAGATGAAACATTAATTGCAGAGTTTGAAAAGAAAAGGATAACTATGGGCATATGTGGAAAAGAATTGAAGCTTCCATATCAGAATTCCCTTGAAAGAGTTGTTTTCCAAAAAGCTCTACAAATGGGTAGCTTATTTCCATGCCAAATTCGTGTGGTGGGCTTTCTATGTGAGGTTTGTCTTACAACTCTGTTTCTAGTTACTCTTACTTCATTTGGTACCTTTGAGTTTGGTAGAATTTCATTTTTTACATTTTCAACTGAGTTAATTCATGGAATTCATGTCTAGATATTATTAGTAAGTGGGATCTCTAGTTTTGCTATTCAATTTTGTGCTTCCATGTTCTCCTTTTTTAAGTTCTTTACATATTGGTACTCTTTTGGTAAATTTTTCTGATAGGCAGTTTGTTGTGAAAAATTGAGGCCTCTGATGTTCAATTTTCATTAGATGCTAGTTGTTACGAGCGAACCATAAAAACTAAAGATTTTTGTCCTGTTTTTCTGCTTTCATTAGATGATTAATGTTCCTGATTGCTCAAATATATCATAGTTCTTTTACTATTTTCATTATTGAGAAAAATGATCAGAAAAGAATGATTTTCTGGATTTTCACAAATAGTTAATTTCATTAACGGTATATATTTAAAATTAAACAAGTTTTATAATTTGGCTAGGAGAAATATAATTCAGTAAGTTTTTTATCGAGGCACTTCAAACTTCAGCTGCAAATTAAGGAGAGCCCCAAAGGAGTCGATTTGAAGTATGATCTACCGTGGAAATCACTTCTAATGCAGAATTTGATCATTTCCTTGTTTGGACTTTACTCAAAGTTGCTGAATCATGGTCTAGTTATAAGGCTTTATCTTCTTCCACTCAAAACAAAAGACTTCCCAGAAAAATCTAATATTCTACATTTCTCTTTGTTTTTTAAAAGCCAAGAAAAAAAATAAAGTTATGAAAGGAACAAGTAATTAGAGACTCGAATAGTCATTTAAGAGTTAAAAAATCTCAGTATTTTGATCCTACAATTGGGCAATTACATATATTCTTATGATTGCGTACAAATAGAATCTTTATACAAAACTTGAAAACTTTAAGAATTTCAACATATAAATGAATTACTTTTGACAGCCTTCTGCATGTAAATCTTTGAGTGCCTGTAAAGAGAAGTGGAGTTTCAGAATTTTCATCCTTTAAAGAAGACAACCCTCCACAATAATTTGAACTACTTTTGTTTGAACAACATTAACCATTTATCTTGATTCGAAGGAGAGAAAATGAAACATCTATTATTTTGTCTGGGCAACATTAACCTATTATGTTGATTCATTCTTTTGATTGTTGTTATTTTAGTCATGGCTCTTTGCTATTATTTTTCGGAGATACATTTTTACCTTATACGCAAGTGTCGATTTCAATTGATCATTGCTGGTGTTGAAGTGTTTTTACCTTATACCTTTGATTTTTTGCTTTATTGTGACTTGTGACAAAAACATTTTTCTTTAGCCTTTTTCATAAAGTATGGGCAATTGCTGATTCAAAATGGCAAGGCTTTCTTTGTTTTAAAGAGTAATTGCGGCAATGCAGGTCAAATTCATTTGTATCATTTTGCTTTGTTGTTTTTTTTCCTTTTTTAACCTTTTAATGTGTATCTGGAGTGTGAATTTAATATTTTAGGAGTTGAACTCTTTTTACTTGTAAATTTGCAGTTAGTTTCTTTGACACAAGGTAGGAATGTGTTAACTAATGATATTTTAAATGACGAAAGTAAGTACTGTAAGTTAACTGCTGTTGTCATTGGATGCTTGAGGTGGCATGACTACAAGTTCAAGTTGATGAGCAAACATGTTGATGAACTACATGTTGAAGGCAATACATGGCGAGACTTATATGGAGAGATTAAAGCATTGCAAGTTTTTTTTGTCGATCGACCAAGGTCAAGGGACTGTTTAGAGGATAGCTACTGTCGTTTTCTTTTTTTTTGCTTGTAATTTCTAGTTGTCTTTTGCTAGTTTTTAAAAGGTTTTGATTCCTAATTAGATACTAAGTTGGAGTCTCTTTATCTTCAATTTCATAATTGATGCAATGGAATTATTTATGTAATACAGAGTTTTAAAGTTCAATATATATTTAAATCTTGTTAATTCGTTGTTGTCTTTGATGGAATTTAATTGTCATAATTTTTTATGCACTTATTGTATTACAGGAAACAAGTTTTATGGGCTATGCATGTAGTGAAAAAGATCTTTATATATAATTTTTTTTAATAGAAATTATGTTTTTTAATCACGGTTAAAAACCGAGATTGTTAATATTTTTTTATTACGGTTATATACAAAAATTGAGATCTTTTATATGAAATAATCACGGTTTTATAAAAAATCGAGATCTTTTACAAGAAACAATCACAGTTTTAAAGCAAGATCGAGATTGTTTCACAGTGAAAAATCGAGATGGTATAGATATGATCTCCGATATAAACCGAGATAGTATAGAGATGATCTCAGTTAAAAATCGAGATTATTTTTTGAAATTTTTAATCACGCCAGGATACATCTCGTTTTTAGAACGGAGATAGTATACTTCTAATCTCGGTTAATAACCGAGATGCTTTACGATTTTTGTAGTAGTGAATGACTAAAACTATCTATACAAGCTCGGAAAGCAACAAATAACCTTTTGAAATATATATAAATAGAGTCATATTCAAAAATAATCGAACTGTCAGGATTGCTACTCCTTGCAGCATCAACATACTACAGAAGTTGGTCGAACAATAATGAGTAGTACTCAAGAATTTCACTCTTTGCTTTTTTGACCTTCATCCAAGCTTTTTGATAACTAATATTCACACCATAATTGGATTTACACTCGTGAATGACATCAATTGGTCGTTTTAGCAGTTTAGAATGAATATCTTCAACAATCAAACTGCCAACTGAATCAGATGTCATTCGAGAATTTTTAGAAGTATGCACAGCTGCTCCACGCGTATGAGCGTTAACAAGCTTTTATATATATATATAAACCTGTTTGATGATTGTACCCTTGGATAAATCATCCACTTCACCCTTGCTACCAACACGAACATTTGGCGATTATGCGTAAACTGTCATTCTTTCATAAACAAACTCAAAACCACAATTAATAATGTAATTACACAAATAAAGTGCAAACTTCACGTGCTCCACGTTCAAATTTTTGTCCAACAAAACTAATGCACCTTGACCATGATGAGGATAATGACACCTTCTCCGAGTGTGAGCTAAATGTTGCCAACATATCTTCCTTTACAAATTCTAACCTCCATTCCATCGATGCATCATCTAACCACATATAATCATCGTATTTGTCTACATGTTCATCGCCATCATCCTTGTTGACGTCAAGACGATTTTTTGCAATGCTTTATATCAACATCAACTTCGTCAATACCATGGAAGTAACCAGCGAAAACATTATTTGTAAATTATCATCATTGTCCAGCAAACAATTGAAGTGTCATGAAAACAAAAATCCAACGATGTCAAAGTAGCATGCTTAATATTACACTTCGAACTGGTAGTTTTAATCAACTGCTCATAAATTCAACTCTTACAAATTATGATACTAGCAATATATCCATTATGTGTGCACAAAAAAAAAAACAATCGAATATTCATTATCTTCCTTCTGCACATCAAATAACCTAGAAAATAATAATGCATCATCTTCACATAAAACAAAATATGCCTGTGTGACAAAATATAGTATTAGTGAAAAAAATGAAGCGTTTAATTCCCTAACTAAAATTGTCTCTTATCCACGAGAATAACACATTATCCAATCTCTGGTTCAACACATCTCTTTTGTGCATATAATATCACGTCGCCAATGTCTCACTACAGGAAATGAGGCATTCACTTGTGTAGACAAACATAACTCTATTTATTCACGAAATAATACATTTCATGTGTTCAGTTGAAAAACACAAATTAGTTCGTAAAAATGAGACTCCCAATTTGTATCTAGAAATGTATCATTAGATTAGAAAAATGAGAGAATACATAATTCTATTGAAAACTACTGGATTCCAAACACTATAAGACATTGTATATTAATGTAAAATCAACAAAAATTCACCGAATAATTGGAAAAAATTAAAAAAGAACTCAACTTCAGTCGTCAATCTACTACAAAAGTGAGATTGCAAAACAAGTATCAAGAGTGACAAACGATCAATATTAAGTTCCGAAACGGCAACGGACTGATTCACAAAATCTCAACAAGAGAATTACAAAAACTAAAATTTACTATCAATGCATAACCTCAACTATTGATATTTTTTTATTCAAAAATCTTAACCACTGATATTTTTGATTCAAAAATGCCAAAGAGAATCGAATCCAATATTGCAAAATCATTCATTTACTGCTTTGAATAGGAAGAATCATACCTAAATCTGATTATCATGCGTAAAATAGAAAATATGCAAATAGCAGATTATTATGTGTAACAAGCAAAAAATAAGCAAAGTGTATACATATCCATGAATATAGAAATTTATTCATCCATAACAATTATAAATTTTAAAAATGGACCTTGTGGAATACTCAAAAATTAATGAAGATTAATCACTAAACAAGTCCACTAAATAGAATTCTAAATTAATTTTTTTTTAATTTAAAAAGGAGCTAATGCAGTTAATGGAAATATGTATTTTACGTATTTGTCCCTCAGTTATCAAGACATTTTTATTGTGAAATTTTCAAAAGAGTCCATTTCAGTGGGAAGACCCACATATAAAAACTCCTCCCCGCCCCCGTCTCCTCCCTCTCATGTTTCTGGATCTCAAACCGAAGAAGAATACCCTAAAAGGGAAAATCATTGGGAACTGGTTTGGTTTGATTTGATCGTGCTCGGTAAGTGGCTTTCTGAGGTCTGTAATTGCTCTCTTTCATTTTCGTTTCTGTGAAAAATACCCCTAATTGAAAACAAAGCAATTAGCAATCAAGCCACTACTGCTCCTGCGATCGGGATTTCCCTTTCCCGTTTAATTGTGGATCTGAACATCTCCGGAAAATCCAGAGCGTTTTCCACCTCATTTTAGGTCATTTTTTTTTTCCGATTTTCCTTCATTCTACTCTTTATCCTATTTATTAATGGTAGTTCTGCTCTGAGTTATACCCGACAATCTTGTTACTGAACCTGATTCTCTGCCTTCACTTATTTTACTCATACGATGCATGCGTGCATCATTATATGTTCATAAATACACGCGCGCGCTTGAACTTCAGTGCTTCCGTCATTTACAATTTTTGGTGTTCTGTTATTTGTTTTCTTTTAATTATTTATTGTAGTCTATTTGACGGATTTATGGAGAAATAAATCTTACAATGGTAGTGGCCACAACATTTCAAAATTTTATGATCCATGCTGAGTAACTTACAATTCGGTACATTAGAAAATCAATTGCTTGTGCGTATTTTTGTGTTAAATGTATCATAGATACAGATACGGTACAGGAATACTTACTTTTTAAAATGAAATTATTTTGTGAAATATTGTTGGAATGTTTTGCATTGTTAAGATATTGAGATTAATCATTTGTTTTGTTTTTATCTGCCATCATAAATACGTGATCGCCCATTGTTATTAAGTATCTTATGACAAAAGTTGTACATTAAGTATTAAAACCTAAATGATTTGTTAAGACAATAAGGAGAACATTTTTTCTTGATTGGTAAGACAATACGGAAAACATATCAGACAATTATTTAGAAGGAGAAACATTTTGAATTTTTGACATTGAATTTGATTTGAATTATAATAATGCATTTAATTTCATTGTCTTTTTTTGGTTGTATTTCATATGTATTAATTCATGCATATCTTTATTTTCTAGGAGTTTACTTTTATAATGTTATTACATGCATATCTTTAAATAATGTTTTGTTCTTCCAAGATAATTTTGTTTTAAATTTAATAAACATACTTATTTTTCGACCTATTTTAAGTATGTTAAATATCTTATGATATTTGATACAATGTGATATATGTCTCGAAAAAAGAAAAGAACAATACACTATTGGTATCTTGATTTAAAAATTTTGGTGGTGACTATTGGAAGAGAAAGTGCATATCTCTTTGGAGGAGCAAAACTACTCTTAATGTCTTAGGCAACCAGATTAACAACAAAATGGGTCTGCTTCTGTTTATATGGGATGAGAGTATGGGCTTCCTCATGTGTCCAAAATTGATGAGTCCATAAATTAAAGAAAATGTAAAAGCCCATAACACAAATACGTTAGGTTCACAAACATCTGCTCCAAATATTTGACATTATTTATACCCTAAATAAGGTTAATTAAATAGAAAAAGAAACATATAAATGACTATGTTAGTCCACCATAAAGGGCAAATAAATATAACAATCTTCCACTTGGGCAACCTTGGTTCTAAGTTAGTAGTTTAAAGAAAATAGGATATGTATTTGGCAAAAATGTCTTGAATTCCAACATCTACATTGCCATACAACTTACAGACTTCAATAAGCAATATAAGTTCTTGTACTGTTGTACATACTTGATGAACATATTCATGATCAAACCTCCCACAAAAAATTAGTGAAAGAGAAAAGCAACCAATCACTCCTCATCCCTTTTAGTGCCAGAGCATTCTCACTGCTTTTATACTAAGCAGTCTCATTGATTTTTGAACTTTCGGCAGAAAACTATCTTTCCTGTTTTCTTAACTGCCAAAAACAAAGCATCTTGTCACCTGTCTATTTCCTGTGCGCCTTGAGCGAAATTAGGCCAATTTTTTTCTGTTTTGGGAGTCAGCCTCGTGTGTTCAAACTCGAGGAAAATTTCTTTCATCTCTCTCTCTCTCTCTCTCTCTCTCTCATTTACGTTATTGATTTAGAGCCAAAGTTTATTGATGGCGTACAGGAGCTGCTTTGTCATCACTTAATTCCCTACTATTGTGAAATTAGCTTTATTTTTTTTAATTTCTACTTTCTAATTTATCAAATCAATGTGGCCTTCTTATTCATTGTTATTGAGGTTTTGTTCTGTCTAACATATTAGCACCAAACCCATTTCAGGTGGATTTACAGTAAAGCTAGCCATGAAAAGAGGAAGAAAATCTAGAGGTTTCAACATCCGTAAAGGCGACAAAGAAGTAGTTGAATTTGAAGGTCAGCGAAATCAGGATTTGGGTCGTTCCATAACAGAACTCCCAAAGCCCATTTCTATTGGTATTCTACTAAAACTCTCTGTGAAGAGACTACTCATTTGCAAATGCGTATGCAAAACTTGGCGCAATATAATATTGGACCCTGAATTTGCAAAGCTGCACTTTGCACAATCAGAGGCCTATCCTCTAATTCGATCCTTGGGTCCTACATACATATCCAGAATCCTTTACTTGCTTGAGCCACCTGAGGAAAGCTCTGGTTTTGATTGTGGGTACTGCTCGTGTAATGTTTATCTCGATGTACGGTGTGACCGCCATCTCAATATGAGGCTTGACACTAAGTTAAAGATTCCATTGCGCAATGCAGAATTGATGATTAGCAGTGAACGTGACGCCAATGTCAATTTTCATTCTAAAGGTGGTGTTAAACGAAGGCAGTGCATCAAATTGAGGCCCAAAGATCACAAGTTCAATGTGGTTAATTCTTGCAATGGATTGCTTTGTTTGTCTGAGCCATCACAAAATGATCCTGTTGCTGTATGTAATCCAGTCACAGGCGAGTATATAAACCTTCCAACTCCTTCACGGGTTGATAACAATACCATGAATTTAATTGATTGTGGTTTGGGCTTCAGTCCAAAGACGAATTAGTATAAGGTGATTAGGATGTTTTATAAACAGATTGATGAACCCTTTACCCTCCAGGAAATGCATAGTAGTAGGATGGCTGAAATACATGAGGTTGGCACTGGGTCATGGAAAACGATTGGGTGCATGCCTTGCTCAGCCTATGGGTATAAACTACGATTCCCCACATATCTGGATGGTGCTCTTCATTGGTTTCTTATTGACTACAAGTATTCAGATTATATAATTTCTTTCAACTTTGACATGGAGAGATTCCAATCAGTTCCTCCACCGCCTCTTGAACATGGTATGATTAGCTTTGATGTGAGAGGGAAAATGTCTTTGGGGGTATTAAGAGGCCAGCTTTGCATATGTGATTGTTCTACTTTTGAATATATTGAAATATGGATGATGGAAAAATATGGTGTTCAGGGGTCTTGGAGGAAAGTGTTTCATATTAATACCATGACATTTTATGGTAGATGGCTTCGTGATCTATATGAACCACTAAATTGCTTGAGAAATGGAGCTATCCTATTGTTTCATTATTTGAGCAATGCTGTGTTTTATTATGACCCCCAAGAACAAAAATTAAAATTTCTAAAGCTTTGTGGGAATAAATCAAAGTTTGAAGCAATTGCCCATGTTCCGAGTTTCATTTTGCTCAAGGATGCAGTGATGGGAGATAATCTGGCAGTATTGAATATCACAAGGTAAAGCTGTAGTGCTGTACTGGTTTACCATTACCTGCTTGTAACTTAATTAATATTATGTTCTTGTGCTTGTTGGCTATTATTTTCCCAGTATTTCAGCTACTACATGCTGTAGCTACAAAAAACTTTTATGCCTTTTTTCTTTTATAGCAAATATTGGGAAAATTGGTTCAGAGAAGAAATCTCTCTTTGTCATCTTTTTGGGATGTGACTCATGACATTCATCAACATCAAAAGACTATATTCTAGGTAAAGGTGTTCCCTATGAAGCATGGATACAGATATAGACACGGACAAGGGGCAATTTCAAAAAGATTAGAGCACGAACACGACGGGGATATGGCAAAAAATATATATTTTTATTTATATATTTATCCCATGTTTATAGCTTGAAGAATGATTAGTATGCTTAAGGTTTGATCAACAATCGGTATATATTGGCTTTATTTTGCCATTTCAATTTTAGGCAGCATGTTTTAAAAAATTATTGTTGGACTCTTGAAAATTTCTTTTTAAAATTTCACTCGATTCCTATTATTGTCCTACAGTGTCCATTATTAGACACGTGTTTGATGCCATGTCCTGCACAAAATAAAATAAAAATAATGCATGCCATGTGTCCCCGGTGTGTTAATGATGATTAAAGGATGGGTTTCAATGGTTCAGGTTTTTTCTCAAAGACATGGGATGTGACCTACAAGTCTAATTATACATGTAATACGCCAAAGTGTGTATTTACTTTGCTCCTGTGTCTATCATCTCTGTCGGACATTGAGTAATTAAATGGCAGGCATGGAATGAGTCCAAGAATTCTAATTTTACATGCACCAAGCAAAGCATGTTGGAACTCTTTTTTTTTTAACTACATACAGTTAAGAGAGTTCTCGTGCTAGCGCTCAAGTAACTCAATGTTACTTGAGAACAGTATTTTCTTATATACAAGTATTGAGACCAACCATAAGCATGCACAATGCATAACATATAATAACTAAGACAATGCGACATTATTGATACATAAAGTGTAGAAGCCATATAACCCTACAAGCACTTGCAGTTGCCGTGTAATCCTGTAAAGCTATAATCTTTTCTTCTTTTTTGCCATGGAAAAAAGTTATTTTCTTGTGATGCCCTATAATCCTAATGTTTAAATTCTTGTAAATGTAGTTAAGTAGCGTGGAAATTGTGCTTACAATAGGTGTTTTACATGCTTTAAATTTATATCATATGGCCAAGATATGGTTTGAGTCCTATTCCTTTGTGTTGTACCGTTCCAGTGCCATTAGAAGACATTAGAATGTGGTCTTACTTAGGATTTACCGAATATGAAAATTATCATCCTCAAAGGACCCTAACTTGATGAATTGTCTTCGTCTTATTTGAAAACCAAAACCTTTTTTTATCCTGTGGGTTAACAATTAATAATTTGTTGGTCCAAAATCTTCTTGTAATCTTAGGCTCCTTGCTAACTAATTTTTTAGTCGTAAATCACCTAAACCAAAACTAACAAAACCAAGCTTTTATTCTAATTAATTGAAGTTGGCTATATAAATCTTTTTACGATTTTTTCTTAACTTATTTTCAATTGGTGCAATTTTTATCATTTCACAAATTTTTTTATTTTTAATTTTATCTTTTTTAATCTTATCGCGTATTTACTTTAACATTATCGTTTCAGTAATATTTATCTTGTTTATGTGGTCTTTCTTAACAGCTTAATATGCTGTCCTATATTAAATTGCTAATTTAGTAATTGTCCTATAATTTTTTTTTAAAATCTTATAGATATCCGTCAATCACATAGAACGCGAAAAATATTCATTCACTTGAGCAAACCAATTTTAATATTATGGGTTATATCATTTTCAATTTTTCTGTCTTTGTTAATAATCTAATCTAGATAACGAAACTGTTCACTTTTAAGTACCTTTTGGTTTTGAATTTTTACTTGTTCACTATTAAAACTCTTATTTCTGTTAAAAATTATATTCTATATATTCAGTTTTGTTTTTACTTACTCAAAAAAAAAACTTAATTTTAAAGTTTTTTTTTTTTACATTTCTAACTTAGTGTTAACTCCATTTTTAGTCTAATTCATTAAGAATATTATAAGGGAACAACATACACCATAGAACATCATTCTGAATATGTCTAGTTAATTAATTCATAAATAAAGTAAAGAGATAAGGACTAAAAGTCAATATCTAGTGTAATCCCATTGTAACCCTCTTGTAATTGTAAATCACCTACTCATAAGTTTCTAGTTCTCTGAGTCCATTTCTTGAATGTATTATTTTGATTATTTACAATATTTATATTGTTCTTACCATACCTCAATCTTGATTTCTCCTCAAGTTTGTGGTATCCACTCGATAATTATTCTTACTATACTTTTGTGCCTGCACATCATGCTAAATTACATTTACCTCCAATAACAATTATTTCATTTATCAAATAACAGACGACCAGTTATTCTTCACGTAACTCTATCGTACTTCACATTCAATTTAACAAGAAACAATAATTGTTTCTACACATACATATATATTCTATAAGGATCATACAAACTATTACCTTTTGTACTTATGCATAGAATTTCAAAGATAGACATACATTAGAGGAGAGCTGAGGAACATTGTTTTTGGGAAGATGACCGGTTTGAAGGACTGCTAGTGACTGTGATACTGCCTTGATAGCTTCAGCTTTTGGTAAATCCGTGGAATACACCTTGTTCATATTAGTGCAGAATTCCTTATGAGAATGATGTGGAATTTATATATTTTAAATCAGAAGCTGTTGGGGGTGCTAGAAAGATCCAGACCGCACAAGCACACACAATTAGACACAAGAAACACTGAAGTTACGAGGTTCGGCCTACATCCACGAAAGAGAGAAATTTAACTATATCAATGAAAAATTACAGAAGAGTTCTCTTTATCTTTCTGCCTTCTCAGATAACAAAACACACACAACTCACTTTGATTTCCACTCTCACACCTTACACACAATGGGTTGAACATTTATAAGGGAAGAGGAGGAGATAAGTCATTAATGGCAATATCTTTAGACAGCGCTGGATCTTTGACGTTGTTAGAGGATTGTTGCTCTGCAGAGCTTTTTCTTCTTGCAGCCTCCTTTTATGACTTTTGTTTCCTTCTCATTAATTGCCATCACATGGGTGACTCAACAAATTACCTCCTCTAAACATATGGTGGCAAATAGGTGTATGCTGATTTGGTGTTGCTCTGCTGTGAACTCACCATCGTCATCGAGCGATTGCACCCCCTTGAACGGGTGCCAACACCCTTTGACTTAAACCCGGTCAAGGCAGCTTGATCATCTGAATCATGCAAAGAGGTTTGCCAACCTCATCAGCAAATCGAATACTCTTGTCGCTTTCTTACACCTTATTGTCATCAGCTATGTTTATACCACCAATGACTGTGGTTGCCACCAACTGATACAACCCATTAGACTTCTTGCTAGTGAGTTTTGTCGCACAACCTCGAGTCACTTCCATATGTCCACCAGCAATAGTAATCTTGCAACCCTTAGAGTCCAATCGACTAAGGGAAATCAAATTTCGTCTCATTTGGGGAATAAATTTCACGTCGTCTAGTGTTCGGACTACACCATCAAATGTTCAAAGTTTTACCGTTTCAACTCTTCAGACATCACAAGTAGTATCGTCACCAAGTGACACTATACCTTGAACCTCTTGGAACGTGACAAAGTTTTCTTTTTTCGTACACATGAACCGAGCTGCCAGAGTCCAAGACCTATCCTTCATTGCTTGGAGTGGCACGGGTGTTCATGTTTTTCTGCATCAGTTTACGGCAATTCCACTTTTTATGGCCGTAATTTTTGCAATAGTGGCACTGCACATATTTTTTTGAGCTCGTTGCGACATAGAGGACATCATCCCCGCTCCACGAAACATGTTCCACCACATTTGCATCGTTCGTTCTCTTCTTTTTGTCATCACTAATGTACTGCCTTCGTTCTTCGCAGTACCTTTTGAGATGACCTTTTTTGTCACACCAACAGCACATAACCTCGCTCTGGTCTCGACCTCTCGACTTTGACTGCCACTGTCTTCTTTTAGACTTTCGATCCTTGTCTTTACCTTGTCTCTCTCCACAGGCCACCAAAGCTTGCCCACCAAGATTTACAGTCGGCTTCCTTAGGGTCTCAGTGTCCTGAAGCAATGCCATTACATCATCTAGTTTTAGAGTATTCTTTCCCACAAGTAGCGCTATCACCAAACTATCATAAGAAGATGGGAGAGATGATAAGAGGAGAAGTGCCTTGTCCTCTTCTTCTTTCACATCGAGGCTTATCAACTGGGTCGAGATTTTTTTAAAGTCGTTGATGTGATCGACTAGGTTTTCTCCATCCATTCGAAGCTGATACAGCTTCTTTTTCAACAATAATATGTTCGTCAGCGATTTTGACATGTATTGCTGTTCGAGTTTCTTTCATAGCTCCATCAGTGATGTCTCGTCCAACACCGAGTATTTTATCTCATTCGACAGACAAAGTTGAATGGTACTCGCAGCCTTCATTTCCAACGATACCCAATCATCATTGGTCATTTTTTTGAGCTTTTTTACAAGTAGATGGTTGATCAAATCCTTTTAAACAATGATATTTTTTTACCGTGCTTTACTACATGCTAAAATTATCGCAATCATTAAACTTTTTAATTTTAAACTTTGAAGAACTAATACTTGCCATTGTAGATGAACCCGTGTAGAATTTCAAAGATCATATCCATTCAATGTATGCCAAACGTCTAAAATTCTAGGAATTAACCCTGAGTTAATTGATTCCGCCTCTAATAGCCTGATTTATTACAATTAGAATAAGATAATTTTTTTTTTTATACAACTTTTCACGTGGGCCTGCACCCTCCCACTTCATCAGCATTCAATTAATGCTCCACTCACCATTTTTTATTTTAACTCCTCTCTCTTCCCACTAAATCTCTCTCTTCAACCACCTCGAATACCACCATTTCTCTTTTCTCTTTCTTTATATTATTTCTCTCATCACACACACACACACACACACACTCTCTCTCTCTCTCTCTCTCATCAACCCCAGATAATGATTCTCTCATCCAAGCCCACTTATTCTCTCTCCTCACACCCTCCCACTTAATTCTCTGCTCCTTCCATTAATACTTTTCTCATCAATTCGTGCAGCAAGAAATAGGAAGATTATGAAGATGGGTCTCACGGCAGTGCACAATGGCGGTGGATATCTTCATGGGTGGTGTTGGGTTTTGATTGATAGCAGTGGAGCAGCTTCCTCACTGAAGCAGAGTGCTCGCAGCGACGAGAAGATGGAGGTGGTCCACAGTGGTGGGTGTGCGGTGGGTTTTCTCACGGATTTGCAACGGTGGTGGCCCCTCCAGTTGCAGCGGCGGTGGAGATCGTCTTCTTCGACGATGGGTCTGGCGTACTCACGGCCAAATTTGATTTTTTTTTTTGTGATTGAATCATGTTCAACTTGGTTTGGCTAAAAATACAACCCTCACCTAAACTTTGATACCAGTTGTTGGGGGGTGTTAGAAAGATCCAAACCGCACAAGCACACAATCAAACACAAGAAACACTGAAGTTACGTGGTTTGGCCTACATCCACGGGAGAGAGAGAAATTTCACTATATCAATGAAAAATTACAGAAGAGTTCTCTTTACCTTTCCGCCTTCTCAGATAACAAAACATACACAGCTCACTTTGATTTTCACTCTCACACCTTACACACAATGGGTTGAACATTTAAATGGGAAGAGGAGGAGATAAGTCATTAATGGCAAGATCTTCAGACGGCGTTGGATCTTTGACGTTGTTAGAGGATTGCTGCTCTGCAGAGCTTTTTCTTCGTTCAGCCTCCTTTTATGACTTTTGTTTCCTTCTCATTAATTGCCATCACATGGGTGGCTCAACAGAAGCCCACTTGAGGGGCTTTTGTTTTGAGAGAACCCAAATCGGACACATCATTCTGTATAAGTTCTTTTATAGGTTATTTTGCACTTGAATTGCATTAATCTTTATGTGTTGATGTCTCAATTGTCGTGAGGCAGATGGAACAACCACAAATTCATTTTCCTTTCTACACAAACTATCCTATTTTTCTCCTAGGTGAGAAGTTTAGGTTGTGGATTAGTTCAGAGAGTCTCATTCATTGTGTGAGCAGTGTATTAATTGCCCCCAAAATGCCACTTGCAATGCCAAAAAATACCCAGAGATTAATATTGTGTCTGGAGAAGTTAGGATTATCCGGGTTCAATGTCTACTTGTTAAAGAACAACGCCAGCAATTTCACGGTGTTTTTTTCCCCTTCCTGATCCATTTGTTGGAATGATGTTTCATAAGGGTACATTTTGAGCTCTGCTGGCTACCAGGTAATGACATGTCAGCTTGTTAATCAGTATAGTGCAGTAACTATATTTTGTTCCAAACCATTTCAATCATTTGTAAGTAAACTTGAAAAGGAAGACTTCTACATTGTATTAGTAAACTCACTGAGCAGTCCTACTGGCTTAGTATTACATTATTGTCGAGAATTTAAAATTATGCTCTTGACATTATGACTGTTGGTATAGGTGTCCAGAGTTCAAATTGCTGGGAGAGACTAAAGCCCTCAACTTGGTGGAAGAAGCTGCAGATTGGGATTTGGATTTTAACATATCTTCTGATCCTGATTATAGTATTTGAGTAGCAAGTGCTGGTAACAAAATCGATGCAGCCAAAAAGAGAGCATTTTTTGCAACTGCTAGATGAATTTAAGCTACATCTTGAAGGAAGCTGTAGGAGTTTTGGCAAAGTACCCCTGCAAGAAAAGCAACTTGAATGCGCTTTATGTCTTGGAGTTGGATGCTTTTAAACCCTAGCAGATACTTGGTACCTTCTGATTACTTTTGGTAGTTCTTATCAGCAGAAAACTGCATTTTATGGGAATAGGAAGAGGTATTGCCTTTGTGGGTTTTATCTCGTTTAATATTTTCATTTCAACTATCTTAAGAAGGGAGAGCCATAACTATCATCTAATCATGAATGAATTAGGCTCTCTAGTAAATTCTCTCGAATTTTCTTATTTCCTCAAAGTTTGTTGCTTTTGTTCAAACACGGGTTCCTATATGCAAACGAAGCGTGGACAGGGCCGGCAAATTTTACTTTACTTGGGGTATCCTTTCACCCACATTCTTATGCTCGTGAGCAATGCGCTACCGTACAAATAAATTAATATTGATTATCAGTTTCAATTCTTCAAGATTCTATTCAATTGTTTAAGCGACACAGATGCTTGTTCTTTTTTTTTTCCCCCATTCTTGTTATATGATTTTGAATAAACGATTTTCTCTAGATATGGAAATTCATTGTAATGTATTGTGAATTCGGATCTTCATTACTACGCAAGTTTTTCAGTTACTTCACTTCTCAATTACTGGTTTTGTGACATCAAGATTTGATGCCTTCCACTGAAGTCTCGTCGACATGCTTTATTGGAACTAATTAAGCGATCTTGAGTTGTCATATCATCCGGTGTTGGTAGAACCTTCAGGTGGTGAGAACTTACAAGATTAATAATTTTGGAAGTCTGTGGTTGCACATTACTATTTACATTTGTATAAAACAAAATTTTAAAGGATTAATTAGTGATTAGTCCTATTTAGAGTAGTTATAAACTTATAAGAAGATTAGATCTATTTTATTTTCTTAATAGATTTAGTTCCAAATTTTTGTAAAGTAATTGTAGTTGACTGGTTTGTCTCTATTTAATGTCTAGGGATGTTGTATCATTGTAACCGATATTTGGAATGTTAGTTTTCAATTTAAATCTAATGAAATTTTAGAATGTTGACTTGGGAATGATATTAACACATGCCCAAATGTGATATTAACCCATACTAGAATGGTATAGTATTAACACAATTGTATCGATAAAAATCTTTTTCAAGTGATGGTGCCTCTAAAGTTCTTTTTGAGATGGTGTAAATTAATTCTTTAATTATTTTGCCTTTTTAAAGGAAAAAATTAAAAATTCAAAAAGTTTGATCATTTGTTTAACAATATGCTTTTATTATTTTGTTTTGATTTTCAATTATAAATTTCTTGATACTGAAAATTGAAAAAAATTTTGATTTCAAAATTAATAAATTTCAACACTGATAAATTTATCTTTTGGTTAAATTTTAAATTTTAGATTATAAAATTGAGATTTTTTTCTTTTGAGAAATTTAAAAATTAGTCATTTTTAGGGTATTATAACAGATTTAGTTTCATAAGTTTTTTTTTAGAGATTTAGTCCTTTTTAATTTGAAATAATTTTTTTATGTCTAATATACTCTCATTTAAAATATGATCCTTTCTATTTTTAAAATACAAGTAATTGATTGTGTGGGTTGTCAACCGAAATTTTAAGAGTTTTAAATTCATAAAAGTAATATCAAAGCTAATTTCATAAAAAATTTTGGATTTTAAGATTTCTAGTTCCTAAATTTTAAGAATTTCAAATTTTAGAATTTTCAATTTTCACTATACTCTCTCTCTCTCTCTCTAAAACCAAGGAGAGCTTTAGGCTTAGAATAAATTTTTTGAAGTGGGAATATCCAGTGAGGGGCTCCCGGAGGTGAGAATATCTGGCGACACGAGCCGGTTCCCTTACTCAAACCAACAAGGGCACCGGTCGGCGACACGAGGGCCTCTCGAAGGTGAAGACGAAATGAGGTAGAAGTCGGATAAAATGACCGGCATGGCGTGGTTGGATAGAGCGGTGAAGACAAACCTCGACGAGGGCCTCCCGGAGGTGAGAATTTCTGGCGATACGAGTCGGTTCCCTTACTTGAACCGGCAGGGACACTAGTCGGTGATTTGGATCTCGTAGATCCCTTGGGAAATATTCTGGGTGGAGATAGAGGAGGTGAAGTGGTTCGTGATGCGGGACGACGACATAGTTTTTGTGTTAAACAGCCTCGTAAGGGTTCTGTTAAGATTCAGTGATTTTTTTGATACATATTCTTTATAGGATCAGTGTGCAACAGATGCAATTATCTGTAGTAAATTTTGTGTTGAACAATTTTGAAAGCACTTATCTGTTG
The DNA here is from genome assembly GCA_032270985.1 of Heliamphora pulchella. Taxonomy (NCBI): domain Eukaryota; kingdom Viridiplantae; phylum Streptophyta; class Magnoliopsida; order Ericales; family Sarraceniaceae; genus Heliamphora; species Heliamphora pulchella. Next base: position 3,590,558 of record JAULJZ010000022.1, on the reverse strand, counting down.
AACACTAATACAATTATTAGTTGCATGTTATTAATAAATGCGCACAGCTCACCTAAAACACTGATACATTTTATCAATTTAAAATTATATTATAAGAAGATATTGCAACAGATACTTAATACTGATATATGTATCAGTTGCATATGTGTAGTGAACTGGAGTATATTTACATTATATTTAACACTGATAAATGTATCAGTGGTATATACTGATAAATGTATTAGTGGTTACATTTGATTGCGATGAGTTGAAACATATATCAAAACTAATAATTTTGTGAATTTGAAAATGTATCAGATTTATGTGTATAGTGAAATAGTTTTAAAAATGTATCGTTTATATGTAACTGTGTATCGTTTGTATGTGTTATGGCGGCGAATGATTTCGCTCAGCTGAGAGAGAGGTTATTGATTTAAGGGATACGCTATCTTTGAAAAATATTTAAAAAAATTTTAAATTAGGATATATATATATATATATATATATATATATATATAGAGAGAGAGAGAGAGAGAGAGAGAGATGTTGTTTAATTTAAGGGATGTGTAAAAATAGAATATTGAGGGTATTTTTGTCAGTTAGTTATTGCATGAGACTAAACTTATGAAAAAAAAACTTATAGGACTAAAATTCTGTTATCAGTTGATAATATGACCTTTACTTAAATTTCTCTCTTGTTTTTTAGTTCCGAAATTGATACATTTGGAAAGTAATAAATTTTCCAGTTAAATTTATAAACTGAAAATTTTAAGCTTATGGAAGGAAGCTGTAGGAGTTTAGGCAGTGTATATTATGTACTCCTTTTTGAAAAGCAACTTGAATGCACTTTTATGTATGTGTAGTTGGATGCTTTTAAACTCTAGCCAAATCCTTAGTATCTTTTGGATTCTCTCAAAATTTTCTTATTTTCTTGAAAATTTTGTTGTTTTTGTTCAAGCGCTTTGGATGGATCCTACTCCTAGGTAGGCTTTCATAGTGCAAATTATTAGGTATTTTTAGAGTACTATGTAGGTGATATTATGTAATATTATTGATAAATAAATAATTATAATCTACACAATGTAGGTCGCCTTCTGTCTTCTAACATAAAAGAGAGTTTCATGTCCTTAGCATGAAATTTATTGCCACTATATTGGGTGAAAATACTACATAGATTTGCTATATAGTACTTTAGGAACACCGAATAATTACTCATTCCATACATATTGTGAGGTTTTGTTGGAGCTTGATATGCAAAATAAGTGTTGACACTCAATTTTTGCCCCGTTTCTCAAAAATCACAAAAAAAAATTAATTTTCATTTTTTTTTCATGACCACGTGAGAAAACATTCAGACGATCCGACCAAAAAGACCCAGATCAGAGCTGTTAGTTATGAAAAGCCCACAAAGGCCACAAAAAACCGTGAAATGGCCAGATGTTGGAGGCAAATTGCTAAGATCATTAATTTATAAACGATTTTTCGAAAAAAGAAAACTAGATAGACAATTGCCGAAACAGGCTCTAGATAAATTTTTTTAAATATTGAACGATCAAAATAAAAACTCGTGACACCATAGTTAATAGGCTACTGTATTCTTGATGCGATTCTCGAACATACTGTGGGATACGATCTTTCGAGAACTGATATCGGCAGAATCTGTACAACCTTAGTCATGAAAGACAACTCATGAATTTGGTTCAATCTACCCGCATATTTATAGGGTTACAACAGGGACTTGTGGAGTAATTATGACATAGACTTCTAGTGTAACCCAGATACCCATCCAGTGGTTTCTGCAAATATGCAAATCTCTGAGCAATTTTTATAATTATGAAAATCTTGCAGCGATTTCTGTAATTTTTATAAAATACTAAATTACAGTTAATACCACTAAAGAATTGTAACTGCACTCTTAGTCATAATCTCAAGATCAATTTGCATTAAGCTCCTATTATTAAATGTTTAACTCATTTACTCACGTTAAGATTCCCGAGACCCGCTAATTAAATTTAATTACTGACAATTTAATTTAATCAGAATCTTTAAAATTCTTTAAACCTTTTCGCTTAACTTATTTGACTACTGAATAATTAAATTCACCTGTAAGGCTTACCCCAGTCAAAACTTATAAGTTTCGTTAAGGGGGTTTTGTCAATCCCGAACAATTAGGACGTGAATTTCGTAAATAATTAATATTTGCCATATAAGTAATATCATTATCCAACTTACCGGGACTATTAACTCATAAAAGATCGCACCCTCTAATGAATCAAAACAACGAATATTAAATATACGCAAATAACAATTATTTTGGGATTAAGAGTATAAGCACTCATAATAATCTTGGTTTGTGAATTAATTTACATAGTCAGTATAAAATTAATTACCTCAATGTGGTCCTGTTTAATACACACAAAGTGTACTAACACAGTGAGTCAGAACAATAGACGACGCTATTATCTGTTTCCCGTAACCAAGACATGTCTACTAAAACTCTGTGTTATAGTTGTACCGATGGTTTGCCCAATTCCATTTAAACTGTAAATAACAAACTTATATTCTGCAAGAACTTATAATCTGGTCTTCTGTGTGCAAGTCATTACTCTACACACCAGATTAAGTACTGTACAGAATAAAAAATATCCATGCATAACATTTAAAAAAATAATATTGTATATATTGCAGATTAAGATTCTCATAAAATGAAAAAATAATTTTATTAAAATAAAATTAAATACTAAAACTAAATAAAATATATGGTTTTTAGTATACAACTCTGACAATCTCCCACTTATAGTTAAAATTATACTGCTATACATCTTACTCTCATACCCTCTACATGACTATCAAAAATTTTAGCCGGTAGGCTCTTTGTAAAAGGATCTGCAAAGTTGTTCCCTGATGCAATCTTGGTCACAACATCATCCCTCTATACAATTTCTCATATCAGGTGATACTTACGCTCAATGTACTTCTGTTTCTTATGGACTCTTGGCTTCTTCGAGTTTGCAACCGCTACGCTATTGTCTCAATAAAGTGTAATAGTCGACTGAACTGAAGGCACCACATCTAGATCTAACAGGACGTTCTTGAGCCAAACGGCCTCTTTGGCTACTTTAGAAGCTACCAAGTACTCGGCCTCCATGGTGGAATCAGCAATGCCTGACTGCTTAATATTCCTCCAACTTATGGCTCCACCTCTCAAGATACACATATATCCTGAGGTAGACTTACAGGAATCTTTGTCTGATTGGAAGTCCGAGTTTGTATACCCTAAAGATACTAGACTGTCTGCCTGGTAAATTAACATATAATCTCTAGTCCTTTTTAGGTACTTAATTATATTCTTTACTACAGTCCAATGCTTCTGTCCTGGGTTAGACTGATATCTGTTAACCATGCCAACGACAAAGCAGATGTCGGGTCTAGTACAAAATGTAGCAAACATTAGGCTTCCTACTGCCCGAAGCATAAGGAACCCTTCTCTATCTCACAGGTGTTTTAGGACACTGATACTTAGATAGAGTGATTCTATGCCTGAAAGGGAGAAACCCTTTCTTAGAATCTTACGTGCTAAAACGAGTAAGGATATCATCGATATACTTTTCTTGTGAAAAGACTAACATCCTCTGTTTTCGATCTCGCAAAAGTTTGATCCCAAGGATGTGACTGGCTTCTCCCAAGTCCTTCATATCGAACTACCCAGATAACCATACTTTTACCGAAGATAACACTCTCACATCATTTTTTATTAGCAAGATATCATCTACATAAAGTACTAGAAAGACCACCACGCTTCCGTCACGCTTCTTGTACACACAGGACTCATCCGGACCTTGATCAAAACCATAAGACTTAATGGCTTGATCAAATCAAGTGTTCCATGACCTCGATACCCGTTTAAGTCCATAAATGGATCTATTAAGCTTGCACAACATGTGCTCTTGGCCCTTCGCTATGAAACCTTCTGATTGTATCATATAGATACACTCGTCAAGACTTCCGTTAAGAAAAGCTATCTTGACATCTATTTTCCAAATTTCATAATCGAAATAAGCCACAATGAATAAGAGAATCTGGATAGAGTTAAGTATGGTTACCGGTGAAAAGATTTTCTTATAATAGATCCCTTCTTTCTGAGTGAACCCTTTTGCAATAAGCCTAGCTTTGAAGGTTTCAATCTTTTCGTCTGCTCTTCTCTTCTTTTTGTAGATCCACTTACATTCGATGGATTTTATGCCTTTAGGTGGTTCTACAAGTTTCCAGACCTGATTAGAATATATAGATTCCAACTTTGAATTAATAGCCTTTTTACCAAAGAGTTACATTTTTATCCTGAAGTGCTTCATTGTAGTTATAGGATTCGGTATCTAGTTTTGTCGCGATACGATCAAAAGACTCTCCCAAGAACATATACCGATCGAGTTGATGAACAACCCTCCCACTATGACGAGGCACTACATGCGTCTGTGTACTAGAAGTAACGCGTTGTGCAGAATCTAAACCCTGTGTACTATTACCTACATGCTCATCGGACACGTTAATGGTAGCACTCTTATCATGATCTGCACCTGTCCCGATAATCCTCCTACTACGATGAAGCAATGGGATATCAGTGACTTGTGGTTCCTCTTTCGTTCTATTGGTATTTCCTCTCAATTCTTTCAGAATAATTTTACTTTTGGGTATGTGGTCCATAATATAATCATCTTTCAAGAATCGGGCATTGGTACTAACAATAACCTTTTGATTCTTAGGATCATAAAATAAATCACCATTCATCCTCTTGGGATACCCGATAAAGAAATAGACTTTTGTTCTCAGTTCCAATTTACCTGCGTTCCCTTTTAGCACATGTGGTAGACACCTCTAAATCTGAATATATCTCAGACTTGGCTTACACCCAGTCCACAATTCTGTGGAAGTAGAAGGTACTAACTTTAAAAGGTACCAAGTTCAAAATATAAGCCGTTATCTCTAATGCAAGTCTCTAAAACAAATCGGGTAATTCTGAATAACTCATCATTGACCTTATCATCTCTATAAGAGTCCTATTCCTTCTTTCTGCTACACCATTCTGCTGCGGAGTGCCCGGTGCAGTCAACTAGGATATAATTCCTTCTGACGATGAGTAATCCCTAAACTATCCAAAGAGGTACTCCCCACCACGGTCGAATCGTAGTAATTTGATACTTTTATCCAGACGCTTCTCTGCCTCTGTCTTGAATTCTTTGAATTTCTCAAAGCATTCAGACTTACGGTGCATCAGGTAAATATATTCATACCTTGAGTAGTCGTTAATGAAACTAACGAAGTACTCAAAACCATCTCTAGCCCAGATAGTCATAGGACCACAAACATCAGAGTGAACCAGTTCCAACGATTTTTAAGCTCTATAGCCTTTGACCGAGAATGGCCACTTAGTTATCTTACCCTCTAAGTAGGACTCAAAAACTAGAAGTGTCTCTACTTTCAATGAACTCAAAGGTCCATCTTCTACCAGCCTATTTATCATTTTTAGATTAATATGACCCAAGTATAAGTGCCAAAGATACGCTTGGTTCATTAAAGAATGATCATTTCTCTTATATGGTAAATTAGATGTGTTATTCAATTCAGTAAGTTACGGTGTAAGAGAGATTGGAGTGATAACATAAAGATCATCCATCAATGTACCAGAACAGATAACCCGTTTATTATCCTTAATAACTATAGAGTTATTAAAATAAACTAAATATCCTTGTTTAACCAATTTAGAAATAGAAATTAAGTTCCTTCTAATGGAAGGTACATAAAGATAATCTCTCGTTATTAAAATTCGATCTCTACTAAAACTGAGAGTGACACATTCCACTACAATTGCTATCATTTTTGTATTATTCCCATATGCAGGTAAATCTTTTTATTTTGTCGGGTTTCTTAGAACCCCTACAATGAATTGCAGACATGATTAGTGGCTCCCATATCTACACATCAGGTACTGGTAGATAGCACCGTTAAACATGTTTTCACAACTAGTGAACAAAAATTATCCTGATTGTTCAGCTTACTGAGATAAAACTGGACATTATTTTTTCCAGTGCCGTGTCTGATTATAGTGAAAACATATGCCTTTCGGATTTTTCACACCAATTTGTGGCCCACCAACTACCCTGGAAATCGTGTCACCATGTTTTTGAACATTTTTCTTCTTCATACCTTTCGGCCCAAAGGAAGAACCATTTTCAGAAATAAACACATTTTCTGGCATTGATAGAATACCCTTAGTAGTTAAAGTTATATCGAAGTTACATTTTCAGTCAATAAAATTCGATCCCGTTAATTTGTTCTTTTTAAGTATATTAACTAGTGGATTGAACGCTATTTTAATCCTGAAAATCATATAATTAAAAATAACCGTTAATTATGACGAGCAAGATTTTAAATTTATTTTAAAATTAGTGCCCTCTACAATTTAAGAAAAAATTCACTAGCACCTAGTACTCTGTGAATATCATGCTTCGATGAGAGGACGTCTACTATTTATCGTTTGTCCAGACAGGGCAATTCTTATTAATTTTACTATTTAGACAACTGACCATACCAAGTAAAATTAAATAGCTGACACAGTTTCGGTCTAATAAATAATAGCAGTGACTTAGATAGAGAGGATGCTATTATTTACAGTTAAGTGTTAACCACTACTTAATTCCAAATCAATTGCTTCGCAATGAACTCTCTAGATAAGAAAGTGATTCACTCTAACAATTATCCAGAATTATCCTTAAAGGATGTTCGTACTGGCAATACTCCAATTAATTTTGTCCGATGGAGAGGAAGGTCTTACTGCCAACATGCAGAATTAATTACATCACCTACGAACTGGTGATGGAGACCGCGAAATTTATTTGTGAATAAATTTTCTCTCACTTAGATTTTTAAAATATTTTTGAGGGTTATAAAAATTCGTTTAATTAAAATAAATTTATTAATTTAAAAAATCACATGATCCGAATGATTCCAAAACATCTTTTCTAGTACACGATTCAAAAAATTCCGATTTACCAAACCATCTTTTCGTGTTTTAATGCATAACAAATAAAATTACCGATGAATGCACAGTTTTTCTTTTGCTTTACAGCTAAGGTATTAATTAAGGGCATTCAAATATTTTATTTTTACGTTACACATTTTTCAAAAAAAAAATTATTAAGATTAAATATTTTTTTATTTAATTAATTCAAAATTCAAAATTAATTTTTACGTTTTTCGAAGAAATTTGATTTTTAAAAAATCATCTTAAACGTGCTATTTTGTAAAAATTAAATATCCAAAAAAATTTATTTAATTAAAAAAAACTTAATTTAATTTTTCATTACAAAATATTAATTAAAATCGAATTGACCAAATTAATTAAATTAATAGGAAAAATAAAACAGATATACATTATCCACGCAGTTTATATAAATAAAAATGCAAGATATGTATATATCCCAGTTTTATGATCGAAGTAAAACTCTATCGAGTTTCAAGTTCCTGTAAGCGGATAAGCTTTCAGTCTTTCAATCACTGTAGAAATTAAGCTGCTTATTCTTGTCAGAATTCAACCCGAACTCAACCCGAACTCAACCACTAGTAGTGTTATAGATATACAACATATCCAGATCAAAACATATCAGAAAATAGCCGTCAGGAGTCCCAAAACCAGTCACCACCACCGGCCACCCGCCGGCGCCACCTGCAACACTGCACCAGCTTCTTTCCGAGGCTTTTTTGAACTCCAATTTCGTCCCCATTTTTTCTGAAACATAGCTAACAAAATATACTATTTTGTTTTGTAAAAATCCCAATTCAAAAACATAGAGTAAAACAACTTTCGATGGCCGCCGAACCACCACCATCGTTGCTGTCGCGCCGCTCTTGGTTGCCACCAACTTCCTGAGGCCGTTCCAGCTTCATCTGAGCTCCGTTTTCGTCCTGATTTTTTCTGAAACGTAGCTTACAAAAAATATTATTTTTTTATAAAAACTACGGTTCGAAAATAGCTCAAAAAATAGTTTTCGATGGCCGCTGGAGCACTTACGCCTCCTCCTCAGCGCCGCCCTTGGTTGCCGCTGCATGTTTTGACTTTTTTCGTGGTCGATTTGATTTCCGTTTCCTATTGTTTTTAGTATTGATATCTAGCAATATGTTGCCCCAAAGAAAGCCTCAAAAATAGTCCCAAAAAAGCTTGAAAACGGCCCCCGAAACAGCCCCAGTGCCGCCGCCGCCGCCGCTTTTTGCCTCATTTTTCGTGGCTATTTTTCTCCAATTTTTGGACTGTTTTCTAGGTATATTTTGTTGCTATTTTATGCTTAAAAATCTGCCCAAAAAAAGTTTCGAAAACACTCTAAAAAATCACCAAAAAGGGCCCGAACCTTCGTCGCCAAAAGTGTTGCCGGAGGGCTGTTTTCCATTGTTTTTTTTTCATATTTTTAGGAATTATTTTATTACTATTTTTCTAAGCCTAAAAGTGCAGAAATATTTCCAGAAAAACTTGTCACAAAAATCATAAAAAAACCCACTGCGATCTGTGGCTCGAACCACCCGAAACCACCGCCGATGCCACCGATTATGCCGCTGCCCGTTATTCGTATTCTTGGATATTCAAACATGTTCTTAAATATTTTAAATAATATTTAAAAATTAATAAAAAATTTTACATCGGAAACCTACGTTTCGAAGGCTCACATTCGAACTAAAAAAGCTTAAACTATCACGATCAGCCATCGTGCTTAAAAATTAAATAATAATCACCATTCAACGATTTAATCAAATATGAATAAAATAATAATCATAAAATCGAGATTAGAATGCCTACAAAACAAAGTTAGCACAGTTCTAAAACTACCCGGTCCCTCGATTAACTGTAAACAGAATCAAAACGGCTCTGATACCAATTGTTGGAGGCAAACTGCAAAGATCATTGATTTATAAACGATTTTTAAAAAAAATAAAATTGGACGGCCAATCGACGAAACAGGCTTCTAATAAAATTTTTTTGATGTTAAACAATCAAAATAAAAACTCGTGCCACAATAGTTAATTTAGATATTCTTCAACTACGAACTTTGATTCTCCGAGTTGAAGCTCCGGCCAGACCTTCTACTATATTTTCAATGCGATTCCCGAACGTAGTGTGAGCTCTGATCCTTCGAGAATTGATATTGGCAGAATCTAGACAACCTTAATCTTGAAAGACAACTCATGAATTTGGTTAAGTCTACTCGCATATTTATAGGACTATAGCAAGGACCTATAGAGTAATTATGACATAAACTTCTAGTGTAACCTAGATACTCATCTAGCGATTTCTGCAAATATGCAAATCTCTCAGCGATTTTTGTAATTATGAAAATCTTGTAGCGATTTCTGTAATTTTCATAGAATACTAAATTACAGTTCATACCACTAAAGAACTGTAACTGCACTCTTAACCACAATCTCAAAATCAATTTTCATTGAACTCCTGTTATTAAATACTTAACTCATCTCTCCACGTTAAGATTCTCGATACCCGCTAATTAAATTTAATTACTAATAATTTAATTTAATTGGTATCTTTAAAATTCTTTAAACCCTTTCACTTAGGTTATTTGACTACTGGATAATTAAATTCACCTGTAAGATTTGGCCCAGTTAAAATTTATAAGCTTCCTTAAGGGGGTTTCGTCAATTCCGAACAATCATGACATGAATTTTGTTAATAATTAATATTCACCATATAATTAATACCGCTATTCAACTCACCAAGATTATCGACCCACAAAAGATTGCACCCTCTAATGAATCAAAATAACGAATATTAAATATATGAAAATAATAATTATTTCGGGATTAAGGGCATAAGCACTCATAATAACCTTGTGGTGTGAATTAATTTACATAGTTAGTATAAAATTAATTATTCCAATGCGGTCCTGTTTAATACACACAAAGTATACTAGCACAGCGAGTCGGAACAATAGACGATGCTATTATCTGTTCCCCGTAACCAAGACAGGCCTACTAAAACTCTATGTTACAGTAGTACTGATGGTTTGTCCAATTCCATCTAAACTGTGAACAACAAACTTATACTCAGCAAGAACTTATAATCTGATCTTCTGCGTGCAACTCGTACTCTGCACACCAGATTAAATACTATACAGAATAAAAGGCATCCATGCATAACATTTAAAGAAATGACCTTGCATACATTGCTCATTAAGATTATCATAAATTAGAAAAATAATTTTATTAAAATAAAATTAAATACTAAAACCAAATAAAATCCATGATTTTTAGTATACAACACTGACACTAGAAGCATCCAATAGAAGGAATTCATAATACTGGACCCGATGTGCTGGAAAGCGAACTATGTGAGGAAAATCCAGATGATCTTGATAAAAAGAACTAGAACGGAACCGTTGACTGCAATAGGGTCACAAAGACTATCAAAAGTCATGAAAAAGAAAAAAATATTTGACAATGGAAATTCATGATATCAGATGTAATGTTACCGAAAAGAGTCAACTGATCCTCCATAAAGCCAAAATGGAAAGGTGATGTTTTCTTAACTCCTTTTCTCAGTAGATTAATATTTGATTTGCCAAGTCGAGTCATTTTTTATCAGATTTGGCCCCAACTCAGCAGCCTTTTTGACTTAAACACTCAACATTTATCCTGACTTCTCGGTATATCAAAAATCTCGGAACTTAATCCCATAAAATTTTATATCAAAAACTTGACTCACATGTTAAGTTTCGTCCTGAACAGAATTCATTTGACTGGTATTGGATAGCACTGAAGTTTGATATTTGGTAAGAATCTCGAACATCATGCCCACTAATCGGGGATGATTTGACTGAGACTAAGTTCGCGGTCAGATCTGAAACGTCGAGTCTACCCTAGTAACACTCTTCCGGGGATAAAATTGTACCGTTTTTATACCCTTTCTCTTATGAGCTGCTAAAAAAGAGCACCACATTAGGATGAAGGGCCCGTGTTAACCAGCTCTATAGAGCCGGTCATGCTCACCGTTTGATGGTGATGCGTGGCCATCGAATTTTTAGAACTGGCTAGTTTAACCTATTTAAAGCGAGCTCTCCCAAAGCTTCAGGGGTCATTTTCTCTCGGCCAAAAACACGTCGAATTGCTCTCATATGCACCATCACTCTCTGCTCTCTCTCTCTCTCTCTCTCTCTCTCTCTCTTAAAAGAAACCACCAACCTCACCAACCAATAGCATTTCCTCCCCTCAAAGCTCCCAAAGACACAAAATCCTAAAGAAAAACATAGCGAAGATCAGAAAGGAAAGCAAAGGCTTCCTATCATGAGAACCTTCGGGCTTCCTGGTTTGTGCCGTAATAATTATTTGAAACCTTATTTTAACTACTAACCATAGGATAGTAGCTAACGTTCATATATTGTCCACAGGGATTTAAATGCGATTATGATTTATTTATAAATATTTTATTAATGATTTTCTTTACGAAAAAGGAGTTTGATTTAAATTATGATTTTAATTAAACTAAAAAGTTAAGAAAGTCAAAGATTTAGAATTCAAATGAGAAAGGGGTTCTTAGGGGTTTAGAATCCTCCTTAGCCAGCATTTCTTAGTTTCATTCAAATTTTAGTTTATCTTTATTTAATTCAACACAATCCTATTGCGACTACAAGACTGATAAATATTATCAAGAAAATAAGCTTGAATCCAAACCTAGCATACTCTATCTAAGTTTTTGGCATGGATAGTCTGAGCACGGCCCGTCCTAACAAAGTATAGAGTAGCTCATGTTCGAATATCGAAGCACAAATATAACAGTTGTATGGTCTCATTTTCATACTCACAGAAAATAAAAATGGAACTAGATAATCAAATTAAATGCTCATTGATCAAAACGTCAACGTCTCAAACCATACAATGAATTGAATTCAAAATAAAGAATAAACAAACGAGTTTAAACTATTCCTAAGATACCGACTAGGGATTCACCATCCCTTAAGAATAGAAAAAGCTTAACCGCTCATGTTGCGACTAGAAAGCATGCAAAGTTGAAGAAGAACAAAGCCTCGAGTCTCCGTATTCGACTTCTTGACATGTCCCGAGTCTTCCAGATTGGCCTCTTAACTTCCCTCAATCCTTTATCTTCTAAAAATAGAGATCCTCCAATAATGAACCCAAGCTAGCTATTTATATGTGAGTTTTCCACCAGCAGTTTCAGTCTCTAGGTGTAACTCTATCTGCACGTCCCGTTCGGACGCCACATACTTTGTCCGGACGCTTTTATGCTTCGTCCAGACGCTAGACTCTTTTGTCTGGACGCACTTCTTTCTATTAATATTTTATTCGAACGTTCGTCAGGACGTAATCATCACATAAACTTTTTCGTCCGAAAGCTGTCCGAACACGATTCTTATTGGAGCAATTCAATCCGTATGCTGGATTCGTTTGTTCGGACGCAACTTTTGTGAAAATTCCCATTTTGTCGCATTTTACACCATTTTCTCCTCTAAGCTACTCTCGATGATGCTGTTGACAAAAACACTACAAAATAATTTATTAAACATATTTTTAACGCTTAACATAGTGTATTTTATGGAATAGGATTGGCACTTTTACGTACCGATCACACCCCCAACTTACACTTTGCTAATTCTCGAGCAAAGAAAAGAAAAGTCTATCCCATTACTCCATATGCAATATTTTTGCTTTTGAGTAGATTAAAGTAAAAGCTGTAAAAATACTATCCCTAACATTGAATTTATACATTATCTTGACTAATTGTTATTTTCACAAAATATTCATTATAAAAATTGAACATGGCCTGTATGTGTGGGCTCGGCCATTTAGATCAATCCTATGCCTCGAATACTTAAAGTGCACATTTTTATCAAAAACTATGTCTTGACTTCAATCCTCATTGGGTATTCGCTCACAATAAAACATTAAGAAACTTGCTCATATACGTGCTAGAAGAAATATATATGCAATTCAACCCATTGTGTCCACATACTTTAAGACTCAAAAAGAAACAAAAAATCAAGAATGACTCATAATCTCGTGATTAGAATGTTATATATCGAGAACATTTTATGCAGGTCGAATCTGTCCTTTTTAATTATTTATTTATATGCATCAGATTATGTCTTACCTAGGATCAATAGGTCTTTATTTTTTGTTGTAGCGGTAGGTAGAAAAAATGTGTATCTGAACTAGGGTTGAGTGTATATAATATCCTAGAATAAGTTATGTCATGCCCTAAACTCCGTGTCACGCAAAAAGCCCATGAACAACCACCAAAACCGCCCAAACACAAACAGGTGAAAAACTGTGAAGCCAAACAAGGCTAAAACCTTTGTAAAATGCACTACCGAGGGTTTATTTGATTAAAACGAGTAGCCCAAAAGACTACAGTTACAGCCCTAAACGCCAAGCCTTGAAAACAAAATATATATTTTGGATAAGAAAATCTTTTTTTTAAAGAAGCATAGGCCATTCCTAAAATCTCCCTCGATGTACAAGAGTTTGAAATTGAAAATTCTTTTTGTAAACCGTTGCTCCAACCAATGAAAATCCGTATAAGAAACTACGGAAAACAACAACCAAACCAAGGTTTCTCTCGAAAGCATAAAACGTGCATACATCGGTACCACGGCCATAAGAATTTCATATGCTTTACAACATGTTACATCCAAACATGAAACATATACAAAAGGTATAAACTACCTAACAAAAACAAAACATCAGTTTTGTCATTAGCCACCTCCGGGCACCTCAAGGTCAACCTACAGGACCACATTCACCTGAAAAAGGTTTTTAACAAATCCCACAACGTGAGCCGAAGCCCAATAGAAACAGACTATAATGCAGACAAGTAGGATATGCAATCACATAACATATAGTTGACTCAACCACATGAGCCAAAAATGGTTTTTACTTCTTAAAATCCGAAGTTTTCCTTCAGACTCCCATAAGTCTCAAAATGGGTTTTCATCATCAAAATCGAGCATTTCAACAATGCAAATAACATTTAACAGTTAAAGAAAAAAATAGTAACAAAATATTATTTTCCACTCGGAACACACTACTGAGAACAAAAATAATATTTTTCACTCGGAACACAACCTAGGAAAAAAAAATGATTCCTATGTACCGACTCTGTCAAACCAGGGACAAAGGCAACAACTATAGACTCCCGCCCATTGCCTTAGTCTCGAACCATTTAAGACCTGTTAGGTAATGACAAGTTCTATACGAAGTCACAACAACGACTACTTAGTTTATGGGCCTGAAATCCAAGGGCACTAAGCACCCACCACTTCGTTTACGGGGATTAACTCGAAGGCACGAAGTACCAACTCTGCACACGTTTTTGGACTTTCACTAAAAAGCAACGTTGGCCCAATCCACACACACTGTCACGACACATGTATAGAATCATTTAAAAACCAACCCGTAGCTTAACTACGAAAACATTTCCACAATAACATATTAAACATGTATAAAGAGATCTAATGGCCAACTGCCATATCATCCATCAAACATGGAGATCAAACAACATTTTCAAAAAATATTTTCACCGTTTCTATCAAAATGTTTCAAATCTGTGACTCAACCCCAAGGGTTAGCTCCAAACCTCCAAAATAAGTTTTTTAAGATTTTCATAAATCCTCCGTTTTCAAAATCGCCTTTCTGAAAACCATGAACATCCACAAGTCCATATCAGGTAATAAACCAAGTAAAAGTGCAAAACATGCTTTTTATCCGAACAACATGGTTTAATCATTAAATATGACATTTTAAGCATTTTCAACTAGTGAAAAAATATATAACTGTACGTAGCACTCTTTAAAGATAATATAGTCATGGATCCAACCTCGTTGAGCCAAAAGCTCGATGCCTCAAAAAATGAACCTCGACGAAACAAGATTCTGTCCAGATAGATGCGAAGCCCCTGGCACTAATACCACGAATCCACTGTCTGATCGCTAAAAATCGAGCCCCAGGCCCATCAAAATCTAGAGAGAAGGCATAGATTTTATGTGAGAGAAACCAGATCTGAAAATATAATATCTCAAAATATCTCCAAGGGTCTGATATTTATAGACCACGGCAAAATACAAGGGTTCAGTCGACTGAATCCCCAACCCAGTCAACTGGATGAGGCTACTGGAATCTCAAAAATCACCCACAGCCATAGGTCAGTCGACTGGATGCCCCAATCCACTCGACTGGATCACCATACTTCCACCTCAGTCGACTAGATCACCAAGTCCAGTCGACTGGACGACGGAGAAAAATGACTTCTGTGTTAGAACATGTTTTTCAACCCCAAACCAAACCGAGCATGCCTATTTTGAACCCAAACAAGCGCCAAATACATATGCACATGCTGTTCTACTATGAAGAAATAAAAACCCAACACACCGAGGTCAAGAGTTAACTCCAACTCCGTCAACACTTAAATCATTTAAAAAATGAACTAGGTCAGGGTCTCACAACTCTCCCCCTCTTAAAGGAATTTCGTCCCCAAAATTTAATACTGAAACTCAAGTCAAGAACCTGCTCATCAACCATCAACAAACCTAGATGCCAACCCAACAACATTGAAATCCCAAACTTGTCATCACACGAGGTAAACACGACCTGAAGATTCGATCTCCACACAAACTGCGCGCACGGCAAGTCCCACTGACACAACTGTCATTCATGAGACATCCATGAAACGTCGAATCAAGATCCAACTCACACTGCTAAACCTCAAAACATAACTCTCACCGAATACAAACCATTACAGCGATAAGCGCGTAACACGAGACCAATCCACCATGGAATCTAATCAAACACTCTCTACTCCATGACATAGAGACTACCACCCTCGTTCTCACTACCACATACTCCACACCCAAACTTTACTTGAGTTCTGACGACCACCGACTTTGATACCACATCATTACCCTGCTAATGTTAACCACACCATCTCAAAGCTGACAAGACGCCAATCCACGAGCAACAACACAAACACCCAACTCCAGAGAGAAGCTCACTTAACTCACCTAGAATACCAAAGAATGTATTTCATCTCAACCTTCATCTTACCCTAGAAAAACACTAGGTGACACACCATTGTCCCAGATAAGGTTCCACATAACCGAAAACTAATCTGACATCATAGCTATAAAGTCACCTGACCCCAACGAGTCATTTAACCAAACATGTCACGCCGATAAAACATCTCATAGGCATCCAACAACCTATGCAAACCCAACCATGTCTCCCATGCAGCCGCACTTCACTAGACAACTCAACGTCTCGCTATCAAATCACTGATACCAAGACTACAGATCAACCTCAAATCACACAAGATCATCGTCATTTGATAAAGCTAACATGATGACCATCATCTGACATTAACCCCAATGCAGAGCACATACATCAATTCCTTGAGTCCACAATAGCAGAATATTCAAATCCAAGACTTGTCTGTCAAATAACCAACCAAGACTTGCCTCTTACACTTAATAATTTCCTCATATACAGGACTCATCGCATCCCTTCTGTTCCCAACCAAACAATCACGTCAGTTCTAACAGGCCACGCTAACCAAGGCTACTCAAACATCGAATCTTTCCTGACTCTTACCTTACCATACTCTTGGGATCACCATCTAAACAAACGGTTACGCCAAAACATAACACTCACCACAGTCAACGACCACTCCTCAACTCTAAGAACTCTGAACAGTTCAAAATCCCAAACAGAATTGTGTAATCCTAAGAGGAGGGGGGTGAATTGAATTTTTTAAAAATTGTTTAAGTATAAGAAGCCAAGTATAACTTTTAGTTCACTTATAAGCAAGATGTATTAATACACATATATTTTTAGGTACGACTTCTTGTTAAAAAAAATAAAACACAAGTAGTTTTTAGTTGACAAAAAATGTCACGCCCCAAAACCCAGGGTCACGTGAAAATTCACCAAACATCCAATTTATATGAAAAGATAGGTTTTCATATATTAAAATCCACCAGTTGAAACTAATGAAAAATCGAACAAAAGATATCTCTCCCAAACAGAAAAGACATACAGTTCAACATGCATACAATATATTGCCTTATGGCGTACAAAATCTGCCTTCAGGAACAGGCATACCAAAAGAAGGAAAACTGTAAAAGTCTTCCGCTACCGCGGGCACCACCAAGCTATACCTCATCTGCATCATCACCTGAAAATAGTTTTTACAGAAAATTTTCACCCGTGAGCTGAAGTCCAATAGAAACAGATAATAAGCTGTAAAGCAGGAATATGCAATCATATGGTGGGAGCGAACTCAACCACAAAACCAA
>JAULJZ010000022.1:3539474-3573125 GCA_032270985.1 Heliamphora pulchella | reverse complement strand
TAATAATATAAAGTTATAAACTATAAACTTGTAAAGTAATAATAAACTTATAAATTATAAACTTAAAAACTAATAAATAAATAAAGTATAAACTTATATAATAAACTAATAAGTTAATAACTTAACAACTAATAATAAATTATAAACTATAAAAACTAATAAAATATAAATTTATAAACTAATAAAATATAACATCATAATAATAAGTAAATAATAAATTAATAAATAATAACTAATAAATAGTAATAAACTATATATTTATAACTTATAACATTAGTTTATAAATTTACTACCTTATTAGTTTACTATAAAAATTATAAACTTAGCCCTGTCTAAGATAATTGTATATTTACTTATTTTATTCGATTTATTTTCATTTTTAGTAAAAAAATTTCAACGTTTAGTCAAACTATTATATTTTTCGACTCTTCTCATGAAGATGACTTGAAAAAGTAAGTTTTTTTAATCAAAATATAAAAAAAAATCAAAAATAAACAAAAATAAGTCAAAATAAGCCAATAAGTCAAATCTTAATTCGTTTATTTTTGTCTTTAGTAAACATTTTTTATTTTTTGATCAAAAAATTTTACTTTTTAGATTCATCTCATTTACATGATTCAAAAAAATTAAAAAAAAATAATCAAAAAATTTTAAAATTCTACAAAGATAAAAAAAATATGCAAAATAATCAAAATTATCCCAAACAGGGCCTTATATAATATAATAAACTAGTAAATTATTAGTTATTAAATTTATAGTTTAATAACTAATAAACTAGTAAATTTATTATAAACTAATATATTATATTATAAACTATAAAGTAATAAATTTACTATAAACTAATAATTTTATAGTTTAATAACTAATAAACTTATATAATGTAATAAACTAGTAACTAGTTTATAGTTTAACTTAAGAACTTATTATTATAAGTTTATAACTAATAATTTTACTAGTTTATTATATTATAAACTAATGTATTAAACTTATATAATTTAATAAATTTTAAGTTTATAGTTTTTAAATTAATATATTAACTACTACTAATAAAGTAGTAAACTTACATTATATTATAAATTTATAGATTAAATAATTATAAAAATATTAAAAATATAAATTATATAGACAAAAAAAAAAGAAAACAAAAAACCCAAGGCTCGTCCAAAGCCTGAGCCAGAGCTCGAGGCCAAGGCCGAGGCCGAAACCGAGCCCAATACACCTAGGGCCTGGGCCACCCCTTGACGAAAAACCCTGGCCCGGCTCGGCCCAAAAATTTGGCGTGAGCCCGCCAAGCTTGGCCTGCCTAAGCCACGGTCAGATCGGGTCAGGCCAAAATTACACCCCTGTCTTCCATTGATCAACAATGAGTAGGGCATTCACATAAGATATGAGCTAAGAATTTGTATGAAACCCATTACTTTTGTTATTGAATCCACACCATTGTGTGGCCCAAATTTATATGTGGCATTACTAATAAAGTAAGTAATGTTATGATGAGTGATAACATTTGAGTATCATATGATGTGACATTTTATGTGTGGTGCTTCTATCACTTTATGGACTCGTTTATTTTTAAGTATCACATATGAAATGTCGTATTATGTAGTACTCAAATGTAGTCACCAAAACTAATGTTTTGAAAACCAAACCGTTGAGCAAATCGGAATTGAACCTTAGCGTCATAATTACATCATTAATAATTTTAAAATTATAAATATTGAATAAAAATAACATCTAACTCATAATCTAAATAAAAAAATAAAAGCATCTCATGATTTAAGCATAATTCTAATTAAACAATTAGAATCTATAACAAAAGTAATCAAAATTTAAAGCATCCTTCATCCTCAAGTGAAAATAAAATAAATATAAGTGACAAACATAATAAAATATAAAACCAAGTAAAAGTATAAAACATTAGAGTTTACTACATCACAATCATCCCAAAAAATATGATAAATATTATTTTTTCCCTTGGTTAAACCCTAGGAAGATACACAGCACTAGAACTGAAAAGTTAATGTGAAAAGTTTGTGGGTGGGAGGGCTAGGAATGGACCATTTTCCAGAATTTTTAATTTGAAAAAATCAGAAAATTAGAATTTTAAGTTAAAAATTGAAAAAACTAAATTTTACGAGAACCAGGACCGGTTCTACTCGGTCATCGATTCAACCACAAGTTTGATCGATTTTCACTAAAAACAATGGTTTCCGCATTTGACCGGTTCAATGGGTTAATCCGAACCGTTTGCCAAACCGGTTATCGGTTCAAGCGGCCGGTTCGGTCTGGTTTTCAAAACATTGACCAAAACATGATCACTAAAGTATTACTATCACTAATAAGTTTTTCCAGGAACACACAAGCCATACCTGAAACATGCCTGCACTTTTCTACCCAAGATGGCCCAACTCATGATTCCCAAAACCAAAGGTCAACTGAGAGGCTCCCCCTTGAATATGTCCCCATCAATCACTTGCTTATTCTTTGTTAACAGCTCTCTACTAAAAATCCTACTAGAATCATATATATATTTATGTTCATTCACATCATAAAATAGCTGGGACTAAGGATAAGTGTACTCACCTCTATCTTCCACAAACAGAAAGTCTCATTCGTGCTATGAAAATAACAGAAGAATCAGAAGTGACATGACCTAAAAAAACACCAATATCAAAAATACCAAATATTTTTAAAGAGTACACAGTATAGGGAGTGCCCACAAAGAAAAGAACACAAAATTTGGCAAATCTCATGTTAAGATAATAGTGGGTGCGTGGAGCTTGATTCTTCTGTTGTGAAGTTCACAGGCCACAAACAAGGTGGGCAATATGCATCAAGTGCATTCCGGTAGTTCATTTCCATCAGACCATTCTTCTCATCAAGTTCGTCATTTCTCATGGCGTCCTTATCAAAAAGAAAAGTTACAAGTAAGATTCTACATGAGACAAAACTGCAGTTTTGTATACAATTTAAACTGTAGGATTAGAATACATAAATTGGATAAACGGCTTTCAAGTCTTATTCACTTTGAGCCTTTGGAATCCCTCATACCACATTTTAAGTGGAAATATGGAAGTATCATTTAGTGTTGAGTCAAAAGCATATGATGCCGCACTCCTCAAATTGAAGAGGGTTCTCAATATGGAACACAAACACTTTGAACTCATCCTAATCCTAAAGGTTTATTTCACCCAAGAAAAGAGAAAAATCAACAATAAATTTTCAAAAACTAGTCAAGCATAATTGGAAAGAATCAAGAGATGATTGGGAAACCAAATACTTGTACCTATTTCGCCATTAGTATGGTGATTGTGAGGTATATATTTTCTAATCAATCAAAATGCCAATAAAGCAGAGAAAACTAAATTACTAAATTCAATGGGCCAAAACAAGATAACGAAGTTTATGCCTTGTGGTTGTCTAGATAATGGACACAAATAACAAATTCACTGTAGCATGAATTCTTTTGCACCGGAACATCTGGAAGCAACAAAGTGCTTTATAGTAAACTAATTATGCTTGTCCTTGACCAAAACTTTGCAAGTTGAACAACTAAAGGATTCCCGAGGCCAATGTATGATGTGTGAAGGTGATATGCAAATGTCTTATGAGGCTAAGGAAGCATTTTTAAATCACAAATGTAATGATGCAGACATGTAGATGCAACAAGAAGACATCGAAAAGCAAATTTGAAACAACTAGCTATAGATTCTTTCCCATTGCGGTGTCCTATTAAATTTACGGTTGTCATCCAAATCAATTAACCGAACAAAACATTTGGGATCAAATTTACCTGGATAGGGTAATGGTAAAATGTAGGAAGGAATCGAATCTTGCAATACTCGTTGAACATTAAAGTGAACAAGAGTAGCGGTATTGTAGCAAAGGAGGCAGAGGCCTTTGACTTCAGTCCAAAAAGACCAATCATAGTGATCTGTGTGAGAACAATTGCGAGGAAAATATAATGATGAATGTATGGCCAATATTGGCCACACGTCTCATAAATAGTTTCGTATACGTCTTCAATCTGCAAAAAATACAATGTAAAAAATGCTGGTGTGTTAATTCTCTAGTCATGATCAGAATAAAAATAGAGCATATTTTCTAACGGATGCTCTACTAAAAATATTACAGCACCAGCAAAGGAAAACCTTTGCACCTTAGCATCAGTAGACAGAGGATGCTACTTCAGTTGGAAAACCAAACTGTTAATTGATGCATAAAGTTTTGCGTATGTGAATGCATCAATATTTATACATCTTTCGTGAATTTTCACCCTCAATAGTATAGAAGCACATTGAAACTGTTAGAGAATACGATTATTTTTGCTTAAAATTCCGCTAAATCAAGCGTAGCATTGATGGCAACAAATGGAAATGAAAAATGCCAAAGGTAATTCCATATTCAGTACCCCTCCTAGCACACTTGAATAACATCGGCGAGAAATAGAAGACGGCATTAAATATTAATGGATATGTTGTATTATATAATTAACACTATTCTACAACACTAGTCCAAATAATCTTGTTTAACATCCAGAATAGCGACTTCCCAAGTATAAAATGGTTGTTTAATGGAGCCATAACACAATTTCTTAAGAAAAAGAAAAGCCGATTTCTAATGTTTCAACATGATGTACGTTTCCAAAGGCAGTAGCATCACCATACTCAGGAAACAATTACTATTTTTGTTCATGATGGTGCATTTTTTCAGATTAAAATTGTGATACAATCTTTGCAGCAATGATTGGACCTTGCAAAGTTCCCGACTTCCTCACAGGAATCTGAACTCGCGACAAGAGTATTGGAATTTGGAAGCACAAATGTTGCAGGAAATGAAAGGGTATCCTCTCATATATGTTCTTTTATTTATTATTTATTTCGGAGGGGCAAAAATAATAGATATTAAAATTAAAGAAAATAAGACAGCATGAAGCCCATTCAGTTTGTTATTCTAGATCGAACAAAGGATAAAATACATTTACTGTGAAGAAAGATAAATGTTTCAAGATAAATATCAGTTTAATGGCCTGTTTATAATAATACAAAAGGATAATGGAACAAATCAGATGAAAAACAAGGTTTAATAGGTGTCAACAAGTTTATGTATGAGTCATATGACTAAAAAGAGATGGAATTGAACTGCTTGTCCTGTTTTTTTTTTCCTTTTTCGTTTCTTCCTCTCTTTCGCGAGAGTTCCAAGGAACCAATTGGCCCTTACTATGGTAATAATGTAGCTATAGGGAAAAAAGAATAGTGTTCAAACAAAGCAGCCATTTGCATTTGTAATGTCCAACCAAACAAAAACCTCAAAGTAAGGTGAATTTGCAAGATATTCAAGGGATTAGAAGTTCAACCTGGTTGATAAACACAATGTAGCCTAGAAAGAAGTAGCCAATTAGAAATGGGAGAAGCAATGGTGCAACAACCGCATACACCATACCAATTAGTACTGCGAGTGAAACAAAAGGGATAACTCTGCAATAGGGTAGGGAATAAAGATACGGATTTTTGTCCTTTCCACGGCCCCATGTGTGCGATTTTAGTGCATCCCACATTAGTAATCCAGGTTGAAGAATTTCCAGGGAAAATCCTGCCAGCCCGTTTGTCAAGATGTATGTCACAAAGAAGTCTGCCTGGAAGAAAAATAAGTAATAGCATCCATGAGCCACTCTTAGTAGTTTTATAATAAATCAAAATTCATCAAACTCATGAAAACTGGACAGCTATTTCCTCCACTTAAGATTAAAATAAATGCAAGGAAGCACTTCTTTCATATGCTCCCCACAATGGTATCACCCTCCTCATATCACATTAGCCAAAACAAGGGCACGAAAAAATATACTTGAATCAATAAAGACCAATAGACTTACTTGGGCTGATACAGCACTTGCAAGGCGGCTTGGAATGTCCTTAGGATGAGTGAAAGACTCTCCAATTTGATCAAGCAAAGACCCTGATAACAAGCTTAAGAAGAATACATTTCCCACTAGAAAGTAGAAAACCATGTTGGAAGCTTTTATCTCTGTTTTACTCTTTGATACGAAACCTGATAGTTTAGTCAATGCAAGCATGGCGAATGGAATGATGTATATAAATCCACTGAGTATGGCACTTGGAAGATACCCTGTAATGATAGGCCCTAAACCTGGTCTGTATTTCAGACATCATGTCAGGGAAGAAAAAAAACAACATAGTGGCGCCATGTAATTATCAAATGATTCAAATGTATTAACCTTACAACAATATGCTTATTAGAAAGTCCGTACTAAAAGAAGTGTGACCAAGATATCGGCCTTCACTTTATATGAGTGAATATGCTGTATCGCTGCTTACTCCACAATACCAAAATTTCCATTAATTGAAAAGAAAAAAGATTAAATAGTATGAGGCCTATGACTTACATTAACTGAACTGCCATGGCCGGAGGAAACCATTTCCTTAATCTTTCAAATTTTGCTATTCCTTGTATTGCAGTCACTGGGAAGGCAAAAAATATCGTAAGAAGTGATGCTGCAGCTAAAACTCCAATTTTATACAGTGACAAACGCCTGTATGGAATTGCCAAATTTCTCCATAGCACATCCCTTGGTTCTGGAGCCATTTCAGTGATCCATAAAAGTGGATTTGAGTGCTGTTGGGATTGGGCAGCTAGTGCTGTACCCCACCGGGATTTGAATGTAACAAAAGCAACAGGCAACTCCTGCAGAAATGATAGCATACCAAGTCAATTAATTTCCAAACTTTCAGTAGAAGGAGTGAGAATGAATAATAAACTAATGTGTACACCAAAACATGGCAGAAAAATATTGGCATGTTTTATAGCCCCATAAAAGTAGACAAGGCTTGCGTCTAGAAAGATGATCCCAAGTTACATAAAATTCTCCTATTTCTGCTACTTGACATAATCATCTCAAAGTGTAAGTTGGCATAACAAATTTGAAATGAAGAAAAAGAAACAGAAGACATCTTGGATTTTCTCCACAACAGCAGCCTGGTTCCATCAAATATATATTTATATCCTTTTATAGAACATCATACAATTTTTAAACATCATTATCAAAAACCATCAAACCAACACCAGGTGCCAAAAATATCCAGCATCCTCTATCACCTATCATAGCAACATTGCCACCAGTGCCATCTGTTATGGTTGTGGAGCTTAATAGTACTGTTTACCATAGTGCTCTAGCACAATTGAACTTGTGCTTTAGCACAGTTGATTATGTGAATCTGTGCTATGCGAGTGCTCTAGTACATTGGTACTTGTGCTCTAACATTGATTCTTTGTGCTTGTCCTCTAGCACATTTGAGCATGTTGTTACTGCCTCAGAATTTCCACCCTAACCGTGCAGCAGTTTGACACACATGAACCTGAAAGTAGGAAGGGAGAAGGCTAGGCACATAAAATTTGCGAGAATGGAGTATATTGTTGTAGAGGAAAGTAGGGCATCTCTAATGTAATTGCTATTAAATACTTGATTGACAATGAAGCAAGCAACCGCAGCAACGGTGCGCGAAGATCACATTGGATGAACAATGTAAATCTTGTGTTCTTGTGTGTGATTGTTTTTTATCTTTTCTTTGTTTTCTGCAATTTGCATGCCCTAGATCCTGCGTTAAGTTTTCACATTTTTCCTTATTGTGGGTTGGTGTCTTGTATTTACCCTGGATTTCTCTCATAAACCATTCATGACCTGAGCAACCCATTTAATGTGTGGAGGTCTAATACGTATGACCTGATCCGTCATATTAGGATTTGTTATAGGGTATTTTGGGATCTAGAGTTTTATGTGAGATTTATGGATTATACTATTGGAAATAATATATTTTAAAAAATTAGGATCTCATTAATTATGGTTTGATTACTGAAATCAACGTATTAGAAAGTTATGATTTTATTGATTGTAATTTAATTTGCAAGTTATTTTTTTCATTTCTTGTAATCCTTCTTTATCATTATAAATAGATAGCTATTCTTCTTTGAAGGTAAACCAAAATTATTGAATTTTGTTATTCTACTTGGTATCAGAGCCAAAATATGAAGAAGAAAAGAATTAAAAAAAAAAAAAACTATCCAAAAACCCTAGCCGCCATCACTGCTTTCCCTCACCTTTTTGCCGGTATTCCTTCATTGGTATTGCGAATCCATCACCGTTATACCATCACTGTCGAAGTCTTTGCACTGCTGTTGGTTTTCTCTCACCACCACCACTGCTGCCACCTCCGCTGGTCTTTTTTTTCTTTTCTTCACAGCCGTCGTTGTTCCTTCTCTTCCTTGCCGTTGTAGGTTGCGAATTCCAGATCACTGTGCTTCCTTGGTATTGGTGTATCATTAAAGTCTCAATATATTATATTGTTGCCTTTGACAATGCACTTTTTGGAGAATTATTACTCTTTTATTCTTATTTTTGGTTTAGGGGGTTACCAATGTTGTTCTGGTAGCATTGTTCATGTTTTTGGGCGCTATCGATGTTGTTCTGGTAGTATTGTTCTTATTTTTGGGGGCTACCAATGTTCCAGTAGCATTGTTCATGTTTTTAGGGGCTACCGATGTTTTGGTAGCATTGTTCTTGTTTTTTATGGCTACCGATGTTATTTTGGTAGCATTGTTCTTGTTTTGGGAGGGCTATCGATGTTGTTTCAGTAGCATTGTTCTTGTTTTTGGTGGCTACCGTTGTTATTCCGGTAACTTTATTCTTGTTTTTGGGAGCTACCAATGTTGTTCCGGTAGTATTGTTTTTGTTTTTTACGATTATCGTGGTTGTTCTGATAGTGTTATTCTAAAATCTAGTTGGTTTTTGAAAACTGCGAAGTCACGTCCGGAGATCGATCATAAGCATATCCAGTGGAGCCATCTATGCTCAAGTATTCAATTGTTAAGCTGAGTTTGATTAATATCTTTATCCCAACTTGAGGGGGAATGTTGAAAATAATATATTTTAAGAAATTAGAATCTCATTAATTATGGCTCGATTCCTGAAATTAACATATTAAAAAGTTAGGATTTTATTGATTGTGATTTAATTTGCAAGTTATTTTTTTCATTTTTTTGTAATCCTTCTTTATCATTATAAAATAGCTATACCTCTTTGAAGGTAAACTAAAATTATTGAATTCTGTTATTCTATTAACTCATTGTATTTTTTTCTTTCATAGTGCATCCTTTGACGATCTTCACTCATACGTATGCTTTAAGCCGAATCACGTAAATCTTCTCTTCTTGTGTGATTACTTGCGTTTTGTTCTCTTGTTAGATTCGTTTTTGTCATAGCATCGCTAAGAATTGGTATCAAAAACTAGGGCTTGGGTGGGAGCAATGGCGGATGAAGACAGAAAGTTAAGATCGAGATGTTAACATAAACATATTTCAAATTTCAGACTTCAGTTCTAAGAAGTTTACTTTACAAGTCCTTTTCTTATAAAATCGATATTTTTGTAATACATCCATTGAGTTCTACCAAAGAAAACCCATATTCAATATGAAAGTTTGTACAAATAAAAAAAATTATAAATTCGATCGAGTTAAATTTATCTATAACTGAAATTATCAAGAAAATGAAATAGTTTCAAAAAATCCAATTTTGTTGCACAGATAAACAAATCGAACTTGTAGAGTTAAATTTACATTTCAACCTAAAACTATTTAAAAAATACCAATCTAGATGTTCATAAACATATGTATAACATATGTATGAAATAATATTGAAAAAATCAATTTTAGGGAGAGCATAACAACCAAACAAGAAAATCAACAAAAATTGATGCATGAAGAACATGCCAGAACATCAAGGGGGCGCCAATCTATGTCAACAGCTTTTGCACACGGGCTATTACTGGCCCACAATGGAAGCCGACTCCTTGACCTTCGTAAAAAGGTGTAAGCAATGCCAGTTCCACAAAAATCTCATTTACGCCCCCGCGACTGATTTAAAAAATCTTCAAACTTTATTGCCATTCCATACTTAGGCAATGGAGCTCATAGGACCATCGTCCCTCCTTCGAAAGGGCATATTTGGATAGTTGCAGCCATAGAACTATACATTAAATGGGTATAAGCGATTCCTCTTAAGCAAGCAACTGGCGGAGCAGTCGCAAACTTTACTCGGGAATGCATCATTCCTCGTTTTGGAATTTCTAAAGTGATCTTATCTGACAATGGCACCCCATTCGTCAATAGGTGGGTCGAAAAGTTATTAGCCTCTTATAATATCACACATCACAAATCGACACCCTATTACCCCAAAGGAAACGGACAAGCTGAAGCAAAAAATAAGACACTTCTTAGAATCCTCAGTAAGACATTGGAATACCATCAAAGGAGTTGGGCCCACATTTTACCCATGGCACTCTGGGAATACCAGACCTCCAAACGTCGGTCCACGAAAATGACGCCGTTCTCCTTGGTATACGGAGCAGAGGCAGTAATTCCAGTCAAAATTTCAGTGCCTACCGAAAGGATGGCTTTCCAGAGCGACGACGCAGAAAATATGAGACCCCAATAACTAAAGACTCTGGCCGAGCATTGAGAAAAAAGCTCGATCTAATCTCCGAGTTTACCAACATCGGATCACTGGCGCATATGATAATTTAGTCAAACAAAGGGAATTCAAAGTAGGCGATCTTGTGTTGAAAATGGCATCACATGTCATGAGGGGAATGTCAGTCTCCAAATTTGCTCCAAAGTGGGTAGGGCCATTCATCATCAAAGAAGTAAATGATAGCGGTTACTATCGCATCTCTCCAATCGGATCCAACGAAATCTCGAGTCCTGTTAATGTAAAGTAGTTAAAAATGTATTATCCTTGAAATTTGATGTAAGCTGGTGTGGTGTGAAACCGAATCATTTTGTCTCCAAAGAAAAAGTCTATGTAATCTTTTGTTCTCCGAGCTAATTGAAAGCTTTTCAAAGTGCTTACCCTTTTTTTCCAAGTATCATGATCCACCTACGAATAACTTAGGAGTCAATGACCCCCGCAGTCATTCTCCCAAACTTTAAGAACCCATGCCTCATACGGATGGTTCTCACTTGTAGGAGTCAATGATCCCCACAGTCATTCTCCCAAACTTCAAGAACCCACTCCTCATACAGATGGTTCTCACTTGTAGGAGTCAATGATCCCCACTTGTAGGAGTCAATGATCCCCACAGTCATTCTCCCAAACTTCAAGAACCCACTCCTCGTACAGATGGTTCTCACTTGTAGGAGTCAATGATCCCCACAGTCATTCTCCCAAACTTCAAGAACCCACTCCTCATACAGATGGTTCTCACTTGTAGGAGTCAATGATCCCCGCGGTTATTCTCCCAAACTTCAAGAGCCCAACTCCTCACATGGATGGTTCTCATTGGCAAGAGGCAATGATTGCCACCGTCATTCTCCAAAAATGACCCGTGGTCATTCTCTAAAAATGATACCATTTTAATATAGCGGTTATTGTTCTTTTTAGAAAAAACGGAACAGCATAACAAAAAATGGTAGGATAATATCTTTCTTTTCATTCAAAAGAAACATGCAGTCATCGGCAAACACTAGCCACTTGCAATCTCCTACAAGGAATAAGCAAGAATTGGAGAGCTTACATCCTAACATGTTCACAAAAAAATAAATAAAGAAATAAAGAAAAAAAAGAGCACTAGCCATTTGCAATTTCCTACAAGGAATAAACAAAAATCGAAAAGACAAGTATACGTTATTTTATCCTCTACATGGCCTCCCTCACTGTTGTATGTAAATCAGTCTCATTCTCCCCAACAAAAGATGTACCCATCAAAACATGCAATTGAGATACTATAACATCCCTTCATTGCTCCAACTACCCCACAACTTCCTGCGCCTCTTGAAGTTGAACATCCAAATGAGATAGCTTAATTCATAGCTTCCTGTCAATAAGCACCTGCAACAACGGTTGCTTTAGCCAATCGATCTGTAAACCTATCTTACAATCATGAAAAGTCCGGTGGACTTCTTCCACATCAGCATCCATGACCCCACTAAGTGTCTAACGAGGTCAACAGCTTATCAAGAGCTTCCAAGATACGACGACGGAAGCAGGTGCTCAGCTCTGGTACATTAACAAACATCTCCAGCCTTGAAACAAAAACTTCCAAAAGTCGTGTGCGAACTTCCCCTTCAACAACGCCAAATATCTGCTGAGCATCCAACAAAATCATCTTCTCAGACAGATCAGTTACCCGCACCGTTCCCTCGACGTCCCCTACCACAACTTGACTAGCTGGAACATTCAAATGCTCTGTAATCAATAAGTCACCCAACAATTCTCCTCACGGCAAGGCACCACAATTGGTACACCCTCCTGGCTAAAGATCTCATATGTTCGTTCTGAAATACCATCAGCGTGAAACTCAACGGTATCAGTTCTAATATCATCTTCGCCGAGAACAGAGATTACCGGCTTAAACGCATCCGCCAGAATAGAAGTGAGTGGCTCTCCCCCCAAACCATCAACTTCGTAAGATACATCCCTCAGACCTTCAATGGATTCTTCTATACTCCCTTCCTCGTCGCTTTCCTCACTAGACCCCTCATCAACTAATCCACGAGCAAAATCTACTAGACGAGCCCAAAACCGTTAGAAGATCACATCACCACCAAGTCCGTCCCCCCCTCCGGATGCAACCTCACAAAGTTTAGAGGAAGGACTTAAAATCTCGCAGAGCTGCACCAAGGGTCCTTTCCCCCTCCCCGGCCTGAACTGAATAGAATGAGACCTTGTCATATTAGGATCCTGCCTGACCAAAGAGTTTTTGGCAACTGACGTGGCCTCGGGGACAGCCAAACAAACCTAAAAAAAGGAGAGAGGAGGTTGCAAGACGATAAATAGGTAAACACATATATACATACAAAAGAAGGTTATTGAAAAGAAGGTTATTGCAAGTATGATTGCTCACCTCAGTTTAGAGCCAAGAAGGGCGACTTGCGCAAGGCACCTTACCCTTCTCCTTTAGGGTACTACTTTCACTGCCACCCACTCCAATTTGGACATCCTCTGTTCCCTCTCTGACTCTCCCTTTTTTTAGCCCTTTTTCCTTGCTCAGATTTTTCAACACCCCTCTGGCCAGAACCAGAGAGTCGAGGCGTCACTATAGTCAATATCCTCTCTAAGGGATCCGTACTCGATGGAAGAGAACTAGTAAGCTCATCGGTCGTCACAAATTGCAAAGTTAATTATTTTGCAAACTCCGATCACAAACCATGCGACTCTGTAGTACCATTTTTGTCCCGAGGAAGACATAAGGACTTGTCGCTGTCATAAATTAATTGAATGTTGACACTAGTAAAGCCACCATCCATATAGTCAAGAAAAGACCGCAGACACCTCCCCCAAAAATTTAACCACGATCGGGTGCATCCACCACGTCTACCCTTTCTAGGAATGATGAATGACACTTGTTCCCTTACTACTTGCCTCGTTTCACGCACCAAATACAGGCTGTAAGCTCGAGACACCGAAATAGGAATAGAAGGGTGGTGAGGTGAACCCTAATCAAGCCCGAATTGGCGCCCAACACGGTATGTGCCATAAGCCACAGTAATGAGAGAATTGTCTCCAAAAAGATTTGGTAACCACCCAGGCGCCATTATATTGACAGCTAAAACATGATCATCTAACCATCTGTCAACCCTAGATTTAAGAACGACGTCCTTATCCTCGAATATTTCACGACCCGACATCCCATGGTGCACCCCGGCAAGGTGTCTGCAAGGACGAGCACAAAATTCACTCGCTTTATCTATAACAGAACCCAAACCACCTCGGCAACGCACATCAGCCCACCTAGCAGATCGACACTCCAAAGCTCATCCTTTTTCTTAGCAAAAGAGAGAGAGGCTTAGGAGCAACGTTTGGATAATGCTCGTAGAAAAATGCTTGCAGAAATGGAGTACACACAAATGTAGGGACATCATAACGACCGAACGATTTCTTCATACCTTCAGCAAGCACATCCAGCTGATGGTACCGAAGAACAGCGGCGCTAGGGAACCGAGTTGCCATTCACTAGGACAACCGCTAAAGGAAATAACCTGGGATTAATCCCATTTGCTGGGCGCCCAACCAAGATATTACGACATAACCAAATAGTAATGTAACTCGCGAGATGATGCTGACTCTTTAACCCCTCGCCATCATGACCATGGAAGGGCTAGTTCTCAAATTCTGCTTGTTTTATACCACAAACTCAAGTCTTTGAACCAATATCTCACCCATCCTCCAAAAGTATTTTTGGGTGATTTTAATACCACATTCGAAACTTCTTTATCAGCCTTATACCTTGACGAACTACGTTGAGCAACACCAAAAACCCTTTCAAGGGCTGATATAATGGTAGCATGTTCTGCGAAAAGCTCCATCTCGGGATAAAAAGCCACATCTCCATAAACACCAAGTTGCATCAATACACAGACGTCCTCCAGAGTAGGCATAATCTCTCCAAACTCGGTCACAAAGGTGTGGGTCTTTGGACTCCATATCGAGACTATTACCTCGAGCCATTTGAAATCGCGTGGAATAACCATCCCGAGGGAATTGGAAATGGCAATTAGGAGCTCTGCCTTGCTGAGACTGCACCCGTAGTCCTCATTCTCCAATATTCGGACCGTCCACAAATCCATAGCTTCTAAGGATTTTACATAATATTCAAAAGCTGAAAACGAATATGGAAAATCTCTTCGTTCAAAATAGAATCTGGCGCGGAATTAGGAGGAAGGAACTCTTCATCGCCAGTGGGCACATCACTAATCATCAATAATGGCCATTCTGCGGCAAGTTCTCGATCAGCAAACACCCTCGTCCGTTGCCAAAATTCATCCTCAAGAGTCAAATAAGGAGCACGATACTAGTGTTCACCTGAAGGAATTGAGGGAGGACCTTCCCCTTTCAAGCATTTAAACAACCGACGTTGATCACTCGTTTGCATATCATTCTTAAGAAATCCATGAACTGGTAAATCCATTATACACAAGCAGCAGCAACTACCTGAAGTTGATGAACAAATACTAGTCATGGCGCAATTCAATCGAGATGCAGATTGAAGGAAAGATGAATGTGATAAATAAATAAATAAATTGGCCCTTGGCGTGACCAACCCTCGCTCGGCCAAACCCTTGGCATGGCCAAAACCCCCGCGCAAGCAAACCCTTGGCGCGGACAAACCCCCCAAGTCCCTATGCGAGCAAACCCTTGGCGCAGCCAATCCCTGTGCAGCCAAACCCTTCGTGCAGACAAACCCCCTGCAACCAAGTCTCTGCACAAGCAAATCCTTGGCACAGCCAAACCCGCGTGAACAAAGCCTTGCATGACATATCCCTTGGCACGGCCAAACCCCTCACGACTAAGTCCCTGTGTAAGCAAACCCTTGGCTCAGCCAACCCCTGTGCAGCTAAACCCCGCATGACCAAATCCGTGCGCCTATTTGGTCAAATTCTCACACACTAAGATAATATCACCGTTCCAGTCTAAGTAGTGTTTGACTCTCGCCCTTCCCGCCTCTGGTTAACCTCCAGTCATTGTAAGCGCCTATTTTATTCCCAATCCCCAACCCTTATCCTACGATACATCAACACCCTTAAACCACAACAAACAATCTAAAGTAAAAGGAAAAATTTTAAAAGGGAACAAAAATGAAACAAAAAGACCAAGAAGAAAACACACAAATATACCGTCATTTTGCTATAAACAATAAAATATCCTATCATTATGAATTCAAATCCACTTTAAGCTAAAGAAGTCTTAAATGGGAAAGCAGGACAAAATATTGCAAATGCAGTGTGTGTTCAAAAAGGAAAAATAGGACATTCTAATGCGAATAAGAAACCATGACTATCTAAACCACCAATAAGAAACCACTACCATTTTTAGCTTCCAGTTTAACTAATGATAAAATATATGGGATAGAATGTTGGGTTGGTAAGAAAGATCACATAAATAAGATGAGTGTTGCTGAAATGAGAATGTTAAGGTAAAAATGCGGTAAGACTAAAAAACATAAAAGTAAGAATGAAAAGATTTGTAAAATGATAGGGATGGCACCAGTTGACGACAAGTTGAGAGAAAGTAGATTAAAGTGGGTTAGACACACAAAACGTAGACTAATTGATGTAGTAGTAAGGAAAAGCAACAAGATCATGAGTATTGAAAACACTAGGGGGAGGGTTAGATTTAAACTGACATGAGATGCGTATTAGAAAAGATATGAATCTATTAAAACTAACTGAAGAGATGATCCTTAACAGAACATAATGACATAAAAGGAGTCAGGTAGCCAACCCCAATTGATAGAACAAAGGCATAGGCCTCGTTTGGCAACCTGGCTTTAAATCTATTTTTTGCTTAAAATCTCTTTAAGGCAAATAAACAAAAAGTTCATTCAGTGAACCGTAGATGCAACATTAAGGCAAAAGGCAATAAGCCAAAAAACTTGGCTTAAAGTCACTTTAAGCTAAAAACACTTTAAGTCAGAAAAAAAAGTTGTTATAATTTTTTAAAATTTATTTTTGTATAATTTTACATTCAATATAGATCTTATTTGATAAATTTTGACTAGTAGATTTTAAGATTATATTTTATGTATAAAAAATGGATATGTATAACAAATGTTATGATATTTTTAAAAAATATATAAATTATTTTGTATAAAAAAGCAAAAAGGTTAAAAGCCTTTGGGTTTCCAAACAATACTTTTTGGCCTTTTTGGCTTTAAGCCGAAAGGCAAAAACCTAGGCTTTAAGCCCTTTGCCAAGCAAAATTAGTTTAGTTTGGTTTGGTTAGGTTAGTTCAGCTAAATGATAAAGGCCATTCAAACATGAGGAAAGGAATGAATGAGAAGAAGGCAAGGAAAATAACAGGACAAAAAATAGAAGTAATAAAAAGATACCCAAACAAAAATATGAACTCATAATCTCCCTATTAATTTCAAATTAGATAACTGAAATGGAAAAGGTATGTGATTGATTGCTATCATAAAATGAAATAAGAGGAACAAATCTTCACAATTCAGTGAAAAATTAGCAAAATGGTCTCATCAATGCGCCATCAGTTGACACAGATTTAAGGAGTCATTATTCCAGTGAAAAATTTACCTTTTCTTCCAACATCTTTTTGCACTGTATGTGGCGTATCTTATGACAAACTTCTTCAAGCCTTTCCTCGTACCGTGCAATTTTTGCATCTTGTCTAAATGCATCAGCAATTGAGTAAACTCTACTACGTTTCTTAGTTGAATGGTGTCTCAAGTTTTGAATATTTCTTGCAATATGTTTTGCCTCTTTCTGCATGTAAAAGTATATGTAAGCCATGTTTGTTTTGATGGAGTAGGAGGGATTGAACAGGACTTAAAAAGATGTGGGACCCACGTTTTCAGAAATTTTCTGAAGATTGCTAGTTCCACATTCAGCTTATTGGTTTGGACTATTAATCCATCATATGGAAGGATTAATAATCCGGTATTCATAGAATTATCTATCCCACCCCTCCCCATGGGATCATTTGTCCCCTTTCCGGATTATCTTCCCTCTTTACCCAAAAGTCAAAAATGATTCAATGATTCTTCACCTCTATCCCACAGTTTATCCCACTTTAACCAAACATTATATAAATAATACCATCGTATATATAATCTCATACACTATCTCATGGTATTAAAAAAACACATGGGACCCAAGTATTACTTACCCCTCTCATCCTATCTGGTACATCAAGCATGGCCCAATGGATTCAGATGTTTTACATGGCCATGTTGCTCATGAAAATTTTATGAGTTCTTTTATGGACAACAAGGACATTTAAAACATACAAATGTAACATGAACATAGATATTCTGTTTCTCAAAATAAAGTCAAAATAACTCTGGCTTCATTCAAATGTGCCACCCATAAGTAATGCTATGAGAAATTGTTCCAGTCATAAATGCAAATAATTTGGACATTTTACTTGGAATTTACAGTTAGACGATTTAAAGGGAAAGATAGAGTGAACTACAACATCCTGTGACTGACCCCCAGGAAGGAAGGGAGGGGTGGCTTTCCCCCAAAGCAACAAAAGCTACTAATATATGAAGCCATTCACTGTGGTGAAGCTGAACTCAAAAGCATAAAATAATCAGATGAGCTGACAAAATAAAACAGTGGTTTTGAAGAAGAAATGTTAGTTATATTGTCAAAAGGTCTAGGAAAAGCAATGAAAGATTTGTTCTAAAGTAGGTACTCATTGTGTCAGTAACCAAAAAGGGGGTGATTTTTTTGGGTTTTCCTCATTTCCACCTAGTTTTTCACACAGATATGGAAGAAAATGCAGGGGAAAGAGAAAATTAGATTTGTCACTTTTTTCTCCATCACTGTCAGCAATCTGCTGCTACCACTACGTGAAATTGGAAAAAATATTTAATAAAAGACATTTTATTTCAAGATATTTTAGATGGTAGCGTTATGAAGAACACTTTAGAGGCTCTACGTAAAACTTAAGTTCCTCACAACATACGATCCTGTGCATAAAAGCACTCAAAGCTTTGGTGAGGTCTTTGTCTATTTTTATAAAATATTCAATTAGAATAAATTGCCCCTAGATATGAAGCTTGAAAAAACAAAAGACAATTCCGAGTGTTTCCCTATGGGGTTCAGCATGGTCCCCTACCTTGTCATTAGTAGATCAAAAACCAGAGGGCTCTACTGAGATGCCAATGCAGGGCCAGTATGCTAAAGCAATTGAACTCTAATGCATCAACTTTATAATGCCAGCCTGTTTTATCCTTACCAACAATTCATCAAGATCCTTTCCATCATATAGAATTTGATAAGAACAATAAGCATATGCATGGTGTTTTGAGAAGAAGTGTTCAGCGCAACACCCGTGGGCCTTGTGCTCCTCGCACAGGGGAATTTCTCGAACTAGAACCGTGAATTGGTTCGGCTGATGCCTATTGTTGCAGAGTTGCTGAATCCTTCTGTTCAGTATATCATTATATTCCTGAAGATGACATGGTGCAGCAGGTTACCTGTTATGACAACTTATTGAATATCAAGGCCCAACAGAAAAGCAAATGCATATCTTAAATAACAGGTTTAGGGATAAAAACTAAACTACAGCAAGGACCTTCCATAGATTGACCAACTAAAGTAAATAATTACACACTTCTACCAAGTAAGCACGTTGAGAATACAGATTTAACAAACAGTACCAGGTATCAAGGAGCACAGAAATTTCCTAGTTGCCAACGGTTAAATAACAAAATTAACTAGTCACTACATTTTCGTCTATTACAATAACAAAAACATGGGTGACAACTGTTGTGTTTTCCCATCTGATTACCCTTCGTTTTTCCCAACTTTTCCTTGATTCGACAATCAACACCTTGCTCACTTTTTTGCCCATAACCTGATGCCTATCTACGCACAATCCATTACCAGGTGTCATCTTCACTTGGTACATTTACCACCTTCAATTTTAACTTATTTGAGTATTAGTTTCGACTATTAACCAAACTTCTCTCCATATTTACATAAGATGCTATCCTCACATGTAATGGCAGTTACTTAGAAATGCTGTCTCCTTGATGCCTCTCAAATTAACCTTATCACTGAATCAAATGTGTGAGTCCATCACGACAGAATGACTCCGATTGAATCACTGATAGATCAAGCTCTCTTTTCCCATGCCAATAACACTCCCCTTATAATATTTACGCATAATTCAATTGAACTTTGTATTTCGAGCAAGGTTGTAACGGTAACTAAACTATGGTTGGAATTGTGAAGACATCATTAGAGACTTTGCTCCAAGTTTTTGCAAGACTTAGCTCCATTTCATTCAAAGGTAAAATTGCTTGTCAAGTCGGAGACCCTCACCCCATGCCAATTCGTTTACCTCTTACGCTAATTACACCTAACCAAACTATGTTATGTATTTCAACTAAGTTGTAAGTGCAAGTACCTCGCCTCACAACAGAAGTTTTCATAGATAATCTTAGTATATGAGCAAGAACAATAAATCCAAATGACAACTCCTTGACTAGCGTTTTTGGGTGAGCTCTAGTGGTTGCTACTTATGAAATGAGAGTCAAATTGCACAAAAATTTGTGTGGTCTCAGGGGTACCATATGGTGAGGTTGCTTTTCTTAGCCAACAATGTTGAGTTGAAAAGCCTAAGCCCACACAACTCTTAAAACTCAGGTGTTAGAGAAATGAAAAATTGAATCTTATAAACCACATAGAGGGACCTCTCAATGGGCGATGTGGGACAATCCAAGATACTCACTAAATCACAGCAACCGGATACTTGGCATGCTGGGAGGGGAACAACCCAGTTCTGATACCAAGTTGAGTCACCAATTTTTTCAAAAATTAAGCTAGTAAGAAATGGGCCCACCAATATATATCAAGCTATCAACATGTTGAACTAGTTTACATATGGGGGATTTTAGACAAATAGTAGGAGCAATGAACAAAATTGGCATCCCTTTGGCTAACCATTTTAGAAAGCCCATGTGGTTGTTACTTTGGTATTAAAGTCAACCCATGCACATGAACATGCGGGCTGGGAACTCCATGGAAAAATTCCAAGAAAGACCCGATTGTTGCAACAAGACCATGGTGACTCTGGCTACTAGGAAAAGTACTAACCATTGCGATGGGACCGCCGTGACTCTAGTGCTTCAATTGCTCTCCTGAGGATACGAAAGGCGAAGTCTACAACGACCCCATCCCACATTAAAGCATTGCATGGAGTATATTGAGCATATGAAAACAATTAACCAAAATGACAACTTCTTGGCTACCCCTTTCGGGTGAGCTCCAATGATGGTTACCGACTTATCATGAAAGTGTGAGAATATATTATTGAGATATTTTTTCATTATTGAGATTGTCAGAATATACTATCATTATTATGATTTAGTTTCCTAGTTAGTCTATTACCATTATTATGATTTCTATAACCTATATATTTGATATATTCTTTGATTGTAAATCAAGTCTTTTGGCTCAATATACAATAATAGTAGTCTTTACTTTGTTTGCTAACATAGTATCAGAGCAGGGTTCCAAACCCTAGTCTGCCGCCAACCTGCATTCTCTCCGGCGCCACCGACCTCCTTTCCCTCCAGCACAGTTGTCGTCTTCTTCTTAGTACCACGATTTGTCTTCCTTTGCAAGCTCCCTTTTGCGCCGTTAACCCTCAAGACCTCAGTCGAAGCCACTAGCACCGCCGAAAACCCTAGCTGAAGCCACCAGCACTGTCGAAAACCCTAGCCGGAGCCACTAGCACTGCCAAAAACCCTAGCCGAAGCCATTTGCGACAACCACAAGCACTGCCGACCTCAAAAACCCTAGATCTGCAGGCCAGGGCCGTCGAAAACCCTAGCCGAAGCAACAAGCACAATCGAAAACCCTAGTCAAAATCATTTGCGACAACCACCAACACCGCCGACCTCAGAAAACCTAGATCTGCACACCAAATCTTCTCACCGACGTTCGAGACCCTAGATTGGCAACCCTTTTGTTAGTTCTAGGCAATCCAAGAGGGGGGTGAATTGGGTCTTAAAATGATAATAACAATTTTTAAAATCTTTTTGAAAATCTTTTAATATTGCAAACAAATATAGCAAGATAATCAAAGATTAAAGCAATACAAATATTAAAGAGGTTAGGGATAGAGAAAATAAACCAGACACCCAGGATTTATAGTGGTTCGGCTTCTTTCAAGTCTACGTCCACTCCTGAAGTCTCCCATTGAGAATTTTCACTATATAGAATGCTTCACGGGCGCATTTCAAGCCTTACAGCTTCAAGACTTCGCTTGAGAATATCCATAAGGATACGAATGTTTACGGGCACATTCAAAGGCCTTACAACAGCAACAAGATGATCTTATGAAAA
The DNA here is from genome assembly GCA_032270985.1 of Heliamphora pulchella. Taxonomy (NCBI): domain Eukaryota; kingdom Viridiplantae; phylum Streptophyta; class Magnoliopsida; order Ericales; family Sarraceniaceae; genus Heliamphora; species Heliamphora pulchella. Next base: position 3,551,237 of record JAULJZ010000022.1, on the reverse strand, counting down.
CAATCTACTGTTTTCTTCTAATCACTCCTGAACTTTTCTTTGATGAGATTTACTCACTCACTCAAAGGACAAAGGGTGACTCACCCTTTAATACAATAAATGAAGTGTTTAGATGAGAATCATTCACTCCCTTTACAGAAATTGATTAGCAATAAATGAAGAGGTAAATAGAGATGAGGTACAAGAGCTAGAGTTACAGCAATAAATGAAAGCTTGAAGATTTTGAGTTTAAATCAAGCAATAGAACATTGATTGTAAGTCTTCAGAGAGATTAAATGTTGAGAAGTAACTCATTATATAAGCTCTTGAGCATTCATGACAGTTGGAGGTAGGTGAGGGCATTAAATGCCAAAAATCCAACTATTGAAGTCTGTCGCGAATTTAAATTTTCGTCGCAAGTGTCGACACAATTTCTTTAGGGTCGACACAAAATGTTTAGGGCAAGAATCTTCAAATAATTGGGTCGACTCAAATCTTCTGAGGTGTCGACACAATTTCTGCAATCTTCCTCACCAACACAACGGTATCGACACATTTGAATATTGTGTTGACTCAAATCATCTAGGTGTCGACACTAAAATTTTGTAGAAACCCTTGAGATATTTGTGTCGACTCATTTGGATATTGGTGTCGGCACTAAAATTCTTCAGGCAGACTCGGGATATTTGTGCCGACTCTTTTTCAATTTGTGTCGACACACCAAATTCTACAGGTGGCCTCGGTACTTTTGTGTCGACTCATTTGGCATTTGTATTGACTCAAAGTTCTGCATAACAAAAGTGAGGAACCACTTTTGTATCGACACAAATTCAATTTGTGTTGACTCATTTTGAGTGCAGAGAGCTTCAGCTTTTTTGTGTTGACACAAAATTCATTTGTATCGACACTAACTTTTAATACCTAAAACATGTTCAACAAACTGTTTAGGGTGTCAAACCATTTGTTTAAAGGTGTTGACACACTTGATATCTTCAAGTATACTTTGCCTTAAAGTTTTAATTTAATTATTAATTAGGTTCAACACAAAATATTCTCAAGAATACTTAGGTGTTTTAATTCTTTTGAGAGATAAGTCATTTCTTTTGGCTAAAGGTGTCAACTCATTTGTTCAATATGTGACAACACTTTATTTTTGAAAAAATATAAATATTATCTTTTTAAATCCATTTATTCTTAGAAAATAAATTATAAAAATCATCAAAATCAATATAAAAAGCCCTTGGGCTAACACATTTGCCCTCAAAAAACTTAAACCGTGGCTCTTTGACTGCCGGCGACTTCGCCGAACCTCTCCACCAACGCCAGCGACTTCGCCGGAACCCTTTACCAACGCCGGCGACCTCGTCAAAATATTTGCAGCGCTCTCTCTCGTCCTCGCCGGAATACTTGCAACACTCTATCTCTTATTGCGGGGTTGCTGTTACTATGCAATAATAATTTGAACCTGTTACTTACAATATTTGGTTTTCAATTCCTTGTTTGGCACTTAGCATTTACTGTTGGTTCTTTATTTTGGATTTTCATCACTACTCGGTGTCCAACAGATTTGGTTCCTTTGGTTCTGGTTATTTTGGACATTGGTTTGCTTGCAAAATCTATTTGGCTCATGATATTTTGACTCATCGCTGTGAGACTTTGGTATTTGTGTTCTCTAACTTATTGAACGATCAAATTGTAAGCTATAGTACCATATTGCATGGGAATTCTTCACAATGGGCATAGGTTTCTCTTTTGACTCAAGAATTTAGATACGAATTTTGGCATGTGATTTGGGTTTTCTCGCCTTTAAGTGGTGCTCCAATCTCCTTAGTGCATTCTCTATTTGAGTAGTTTCAGACCACAGACCATTCAGGTACCCTTTGGGCTCTAATCTCATGCATCTGCTATGCCTACGTTCTTTTCAGGTTTGCATAGTTCTTATCTCATTGGTATTTTCCCCACTACTTAGATATTTGATTTCGGTTCTTCTCATTATATGACACCTGATTCGTCCAGTCATAGTCATTGTACTTTTCTCCTCTTCTCTAATTTCTATTTCTATTGCCAATGGTGCTTTTATGCAGATTGTTTCTATTGGTTCTGTTATTCCTTCTTCATCCACTTTATTATCTATACCTAATGTCTTTTATGTTCCCCAGTTGACTATATTATAAGTTTATTATCTATTAGTCAGCTTTCTGACTGCAGTTGACTATATTATAAGTTTATTATCTATTAGTCAGCTTTTTGACTCTGATTCTAACATTGTGTTTTCTTCCTCTGGTTGTGTTGTTCGGGATCGGATATCCTAGAAACAGGTTGGGACCGGGCGTAGGATTAGTGATTTATGTGTTGAAAAGTTTGCATCTCCCTTTAGGTTCCTCCTTTGCGGCTTTATCTTCTTTTTCTTTAGATCGGCATTCTCCTCCTTTTTACATTTGGCATTCTCGGTTAGGTCATCTGTCTAGTGAACGCCTAAAGCAGTTAATTCAGTCTGGTTGCTTGGGTAAAGTGTTTGCTAGTGACATTTCTGAATGCAGTAGTTGTATAAACTTGCAAAAATGTCAGCTCTATCCTTTCCTAATAGCACTTCGCTCTCTACATCTCCTTTCTCCATTGTTCATACTGATATGTGGGGTCGTTCTCCCATTACAACAAAAGGCGGATCAGTGTATTATGTCTCCTTCATTGATGACTATAGTCGGTTTTGTTGGGTGTATTTGATATCTCACAAATCAAATTTCTTCCGTATTTATCGCACATTTCATTCCATGGTTGACACCCAATTTTCTACAACTATCAAGACCCTTTGTTCTGATTTGGGTAGAGAATATGTTCTTACCGAATTCATTGACTTCTTAGCTGCATCTGGCATCATTCATCAATCTTCATGTTCCAATACTCCTGCACAAAATGGTAAGCTGAAAGAAAACGTCATCACATTCTTGATACAACTCGCTCCCTTCTTCTTTCATCATCTGTCCCTACCACTTTCTGGAGAGAAGCAGTTCTTACTACAGCGTATCTTCTTAATCGCATGACTACATCTTTTCTTTTTGGCATTTCTCCTTATGAAAAATTGATGGGTCACCCTCCCAATTACTCTCTATTACGTGTTTTTTGTTGTGTTTTCTTTGTCCTGCTCCCAAAAGAGAGCAAAATAAACTTAGTGCTCGTTCCGCTCTGTATGTCTTCTTGGGTTATGGTAACAACAAAAAAGATATCGGTGTTATGATCCTGTATCTAAATGCCTTCATGTCTCTCGTCATGTTGTGTTTCTTGAGCGTCTCTCATATTTTACTCTACCATCTAAATATGCCCCTCTTTCCAAAGAGAATCTAATTATTATTGATCCTTTCCCGAATTATATGCCTTCCAATGAGTTTACTCGTACTCTCGACGTTTCTGAACTTCCTTCTCAGTCTTGTCCTTACGCTGTTTCGTCTCTCCCATTAGTCTATTCTCGTAGGCTACCTCCCCCTTCTCAACACATATCCACTAGTTCCAACATAGTTCCCCCTATCTCTGTGAATCCGGATCCCCCTGAACGACGCTATCCTTTGCGTGCTCGTACTCCACTGGTAAGACTTAGTTTTTCTAATACCTACTTTTCACCTTCTTATAGTACCTTTTTATTTGCTATTCATATTTTGAGCCTCAATCCTATAAGGAAGTCAGTACTGATCCAAACTGGCTTAATGCCATGCACGAAGAATTAACTGCCCTTTAGAAGACTCGTACTTGGGATTTGGTTCTACTGCCTCCTAATAAAAACCTTATTAGATGTAAGTGGATTTAGAAAGTTAAAACTCATTCTGATAGTTCTCTGGAGCACTATAAGGCCAAGTTAGTTACCAAGAGGTTTTCTAAGGAGTATGAAATTGATTATGAGGAAACTTTTGCACCCGTAGCTAAGATGACTACAGTTCGTACTTTGATTTCTGTTGCTGCCATTCGTCAATGGTCACTTTTCCAGTTGAATGTCAAGAATGCTTTTCTCAATGGGCATCTCAATGAGAAAGTTTATATGCACCCTCCTCTAGGTCTCCCTCATCCTCTTGGTACTATTTGTCTCTTCAGTGTGCCCTTTATGGTTTGAAACAATCCCCTCGTGCTTGGTATGAGTGTTTCCAGTCTACAGTTACTCATTTTGGTTTCACTCATATTTCTCATGATTCTGCACTGTTTCTTTGCCCCACTTCTACTCAGTTGGTTATTTTGTTATTATATGTGGATGATATAATCATCATTGGTTTTGATTTTGCTACTATCTCTGAAGTGAAACAGCATTTATTCCATGCATTTGAAATGAAAGATTTGGGTCATTTGCGAAACTTTCTTGGTATAGAGGTTGCTTCTTCCCCCACGGGTTATCACCTTTCTCAATCAAAATATGCAACTGAGGTGATTCACCGTGCTCGTCTCACTGATGATAAAGTCGTGGATACTCTCATTGAGTTGCATGCTAAGTTCTCCTTCTGATAGCATTCCTCTTGAGGATCCCACTGTCTATCGAGAGCCGGTTGGAAGTCCGGTTTACCTTACTGTGACTCGTCTTAACATTGCGTATGCCGTATATGTGGTGAGTCAATTTGTCTCTGCTCCTCGCTCTACTCATTGGGGCAGCTCTGCTTCGCATTCTGTATTATGTTCGTGGCACTATTTCTCAAAGCCTATTCTTTTCTTCGCCTTCACCATTGACTCTTTGGGCTTATGCTGATGCTGATTGGGCTAGTGATGTCTCTGATCGCAAGTCTATTAATAGATTTGATATATTTCTTGGTAACTCCCTCATTTCTTGGAAAAGTAAAAAACAGTCTGTCATTTCTCGTTCTATTACTAAAGCTGAAAACCGTCTATGGCTTATGTTACTGCTGAGATTGTTTGGCTACGTTGGCTCCTCTCTGATTTGGGTGTCTATCTCTCTCTTCTCCTACATTTCTCTATTGTGATAATAAGAGTGCGATTCAGATAGGCCATAACTCTGTCTTTCATGAACGTACGAAGCATAAAAAAATTGACTATCACTTTGTTCGTCAGCATCTTCAACTTAGTACTATTGATCTCCCCTTTGTCTCCTCGTCATTGTAGCTTGCCGATTTTTTCACCAAGACTCACACTTCGGCTCGTTTTCGGTTCTTGCTTGACAAACCCACTGTTCACCGAGCTCACATCATGAGTTTGAGGGAGGGTACGAGAATATATTATTTAGATATTTTTCCATTATTGAGATTGTCAGAATATACTATCATTATTATTGATATTTTTCCATTATTATGATTTAGTTTTCTAGTTAGCATATTACCATTATTAGAACTTCTATAACCTATATAGTTGATGTATTATTTCATTGTAAATTAAGCCTTTAGGCTCAATATGCATTAATAGTAGTCTTTACTTTGTTTGTTAATAGAAAGTAGTCAAGTGACTCGAGCTATAGCTTAGAATTGGGAAAACACTCATTTAGACTTGGTTCGTGGTTTGTGCAACACTTACTTTTCATTACAATGAAGGCACAAAATTGACCGGACTAAATAATTAAGTTTTTGGTTTTGTACTTGTGAGAGAATTAACCTTGAATATTACAAATGAACTCAAGGGCCTACGAGAGCACATTAGGTCCACCTGAAAGTGTGCCCAAAAGGCACATTCAAAAGGGGAATCATCTATTGAGAGCTCCATCCCAAGTCACAAATAAAACTCCATCTCAAGTGCAAGGTTGCACAAAAGCTTCCCGAAGTCAATTTCCTTTTCTCAAAACAATATAAATTTGTCCTTTTGCACCTATTAGTGAAACACATGAACCTAGCAGACACAGAGAGTTTGAGTAGTACTACTCTTTTTTGAAAAAACTATTTTATATTTGACATCTACGGATACCATATCTTTTGTCTCATCACACATGTTCTATATCGAAATCTTTTTTGCAAAAGAACCCTCAAATTGTTACATGATACATCCATCAATTGGTCTATAGAGACCTAGAACAACATGTAATTTGTTGTTTTATTCTCGTGGTGGTTTTTGTCATTTCCTTGGTACATGCTTTGTTGGTTGTCATCGAGGTTGTTCGGAGCCTCGAGACTAGTGAAGTTGCCTTGGGAGAGAGGTGATGGCAATGCCAATAGCAGAAGATTCTTTATTCGAGATCACCGCTCGAGAAGTCCAATTGAATTAGTTGAGTATTTAACTGTGTGGGACTTTTCCGAGAAGCCACATTCTCCACCCTCTCTCTCTCTCTCTCTCTATCTATCTATCTATATGTATATATATGTATGTGTGTGTATCTCCTACATATATACTCAATATAGTTTTAAAAATCAGTCAATTACCGTTACATAACATTGTTACAAAAGGTTTCAATGCCTCCTAATTCTCATTACGGCCGATTTAGCGGTGTTACATAAACTCACGTGTAATGCTCGTTAGTATCGCCGCAAAGGCTCATTTTGATACCATTATGACAACTGTAACAACTCTTCAATCTGTGAATCAAGTTAAATCATATTTTGAGCAATTTTTTCCACTATTTTCAAGGTATTCATGGAAACCAAAAATCTCATTTTTACTTGGGTGAAACTTGATTTAGGATATTCATGTCAACATTTATTTGGGTAATAACGTCAAACATCAACGTTTTTAGATCTACAATATTTCACATTCTCTTCTCCTTCTAACGGGTAATGGTTTGTGTTGTACATCCAATTTTTTATTATTTGTTCAAGATCTACATGTTTTTTGGTAGGCTTCCAAAAAATGCAAAGGTGTCTATTTTTCTATTTAAAAAAATTTGTTCAAAATAAATTTATAATATTCAGATCATGTTATTTTAGGTTAGATTCATATATTTAACATTGTATCACTTTTTTACTATTCTTTAGAACTCTAAAAACAATTATTAGTTGTTTAAGATCTATACAAAATAAGCTTAGAATATTTGCAAATGCAAGCTTAGAAGTTTAATTTTGGTTGTTTTATGTTAGATTTGTACATTTAATGATGTATTATTTTTTTTAAGAAAAATTTAACTACTTTAAAAATTAGTGACATTTCTTGGATCATGTCAATAAAGTGAACAAAAAAACCAAAACAATTTTAAACTCTAATAAAAATAATTTTGAAATAAAAACACGTGTATCATCTAACTTTAAGGGTGTTGTGCAAAAAAAAGAAAAAAATCACATCTCCGATTATTGCACCATTACAGTACGACTGTTACACCCCGAAATCGTGTCACCACCATCGTTATCATTACGACGACTGTTATCGCTATTTAAAACTATGAATTACTCATATAGGGACTACTTTTTAATTGATTCTCTCGACACCGAAGAAAAGAGAGTTGATCCACACAATGAGTGCAACATTTTAATCATAGCAGAAGTTTATTTGGAGGTCTCTCTACTCTAAGGCATTCCTCTCTCCTTTTTTCTTCACATTTAGGTAGAATTTCATGCCTTTAGGTTTCACAGTGTTGAGTTGTATGTTTTTTTGCCACATTTTGATGGAATTGGGTTTTGGTTTGTCATAGTGTTGAGTTGTATGTTTTATTTCCATATTTTGATTGGAATAGGGTTTGGTTTGGGGACTTAAGAGCACTCCCAAAGTATGTTAAATGACTATTCACAAAATTAGTGTATTTCCATGCCATCTATAGAGCTCCAATTGAGGATCTAAATTTCATTTCAGTGTATTGTTTCGATTAGAACGAAAACAGAAACATATGTTTCAAGATCATTTCAAAAGAGACAAAAAATTAGAAATATTTAGAGATTTGTGTAGTTATTCATATAAAATAACATGAGTAAAACCATAAAAACCAATATTTCTATGAGTTAGTTTTATTATCTATAATTAAATACTTAATTTTATTAAATACTAAGCGTGAATGATTCTAAAAAAGTGTAAGATCCCAATAAAATAAGCTGCGACAATTTACTTAGGTAGTAATAATAATATTTTTAATAAAGTAAAATACAGCCATGTATAATTTTCTAAAGAAATGTAAAATATTTGTAAAAAAATTTTAAATCAACAAAACTTGTCTAGGTATATTGCATAAAGTTTTGGTATGTTTCAAAGGAAATAGAAAATTTTCATTATTCCACTAGTATTTCATTTCGGTTGCTTAAGAAATGGAAATATTTTGGTCGTTTCACTAGAAACAAATGAAAATTTTGTTCCTTGTCTATAACATGATTTGGAATTATATTGTTCCTTGACTTTGAATACTATTGAGAATTGCATGATATAGAATTTTCACGAGTAATTATATATGTTAATTAAAATTTAAAATTAAGCATCTAAAAGGGTAGTAGGCGCCGTTGAAATGTATATTGGTTGTTGATATGTTGAATAAAACCTATTGCATTTGCATGAGTTGATTTTAAGATGGATGTGTTTTCAGTAGGCTTGATTTGAGGAGGGTAAGGGCTTAATGTGTTGAGGTTGAATTTACCTGGTTTGGGGTCGTATCATAGATAATAAGTGGAGTTCAAGTCACCCATCGGTGGAAGACTGTAAATCAACACTAGGAAAGTTGCTTGGTTATTCGGGTTAGTAGCATGTAGGGGTGCGATTTCTCCCCTTCTCCACCTTTTTCCTTTCGGAGAAAAAAGGAAGGGTCGTGCTTAGATATCTTTTTATTTTTAAATAGAAAGAGACAAGAGAAGGTTTTCTTTTTTGAAAAAAAAAAGATAAAGATATTCATGAAAAATGGAGTCACCATTTGGTTTTTGAAAAAAACTAAGAAAAACAAAAAGTGAGTCATTGGTCTGCATTACTATTAAAAAAGGGTCTGGGGGCTAAGGTACGAGATGGGAAAGGTATTAACACCGTTTCACGTCCAACTGTAAGGTTGGCCTCTACTAGTCATCTTTAGTTCTTGTTTTAAAATTTTCAAAATAACAAATATAGAGAGGAGGTTAAAGAGACATCATACAAAAGCATCCAACAAAATCAAAAACCCTACCAAACATGATTTCAAAAAGAAAGAAAAAAAACCGCTCAAGGGTCATATTGAAATGTTTTCGTATCTAACATGCTTTGTCTATTGTAAAACATGAAGAATATAACATTCAAAACAGGATTTAAGCTACTGGACTAACACAAAAAGATGCGGCCATGGCAACTAGAGGTTGAGGCCTCCACGAAATATGAATAAAAGGTCTCAATCATGATAATCAAACGTCGCAGCCATTGAAACAAGTAAAAACAAGTTCACGGCCGTAGCAACCAGAGGTTGCAGTCGTTATGTTCAAGGTGTCCAGAATGATTTTTACAGTGTTTAGTGTGTTAACGCGCCTAATACATAGAATATGCAACCACAAAGTCAACCTGGTATTTCTAACATTCTGTTTATCATGAAGACATGAATTTACACACTTTTCGAGGACATTTAGAAAAGAATAAAAGAATTTGGTGAATTTTGGCTTACCTACAATGAGGAAAAGCCATCTATTTATAATAATAGAATGGATTTACAAAAGGAATGAAAATCTATAATAAAGGAAAGAAATAAAATTAAGGATACCACAATAAATCCTAATATCCTAAAATATATAATTTTCAATACTCCCCCTGAAGCTGGGACAAAGATATCAATCAAATTAAGCTTGACAATTGAAGACTTGAGCAGAGATAGTCCCACAAGCTTAGTGAATATGTCTGCAGTCTGATCAAATGAAAAGACAAAAGAGGGGGTCAAAGTGCCTGCTCGAACTTTCTCTCGAATAAAATGAATATCCACTTCTATGTGTTTAGTCCGTTCATGAAGAACTGAACCTGAAGCAAGCATAATGGTAGACTTCTTGTCACAAAATAATAAAGAAAATTCTTTTTCCTCAAAGCCCAGCTCAGCAAGAATAAACCGAAGCCAAAGTATTTCACAAGTGTCCTGTGCCATCGCTCGATACTCTGCCTCAGCTGAAGATTGTAAGACAACTGCCTGTTTTTTACTTTTCCATGATATAAGATGTTGACCATAGAAAGTACATAAACCAGACATAGAAGGTCGGTCAGTTTTAGATCCAGCATAATCTGCATCAGTAAAACATGAAAGTCCAGATTTGGTACCAGCAGAGAAGAATAAATCACGTCCGGGACAAGTCTTGAGGTACCTCAAGATATGAAAGACTGCATCCAGATGAGCCTTACCAGAGGCATGCATAAACTGACTAACTACACTCACTACATAAGTTAGGTCTGGTCTAGTATTAGTTAAGTAAATCAGTCGGCTAACCAGACGTTGATACATAGATGGATTAGAAAGTAACTCTCCAAATTCAACGAAAATCTTAACATTCGAATCCATAAAACTAGATGTTGGTCTACATCGTAACATGCCAGTGTCCTTAAGGAGATCAAGAGTATACTTCCTCTATGAAAGAGATATCCCATGATGAGAGCAAGCAACCTCAATACCAAGGAAGTACTTAAGGCGGCCCAAATTTTTAATATCAAAAACTCTACCAACATATACTAACAAAATACTTGAACAATGCTTGATGTATCATCCCAAGTTGTTTTCGATGTGGATATCCATTCTAGAGGTGCCGAATCATCTACAAAGGTCTGATTTGTAGACGATTTGGTGGTTCTTGGTGTTTGAGTTCATCTTTGAGCCATTGCACAGTTCGGCACCCCTTTGTTTGTTCTTCAGTTGGTTGTTCTGGAATATATCCAATTGTTTTGGTTTTTTTCGGCTCGTTAGGTTCGATTTGATTTTCTACTAGTTTTTGGCAGCCCTGTCTTGTACTTATCTCTTCCTTGCTTTGTTTTCGCACTGTTGAGTTATCTTGATCACATTTGGTTTCGTCCTTAGGACTTGTTTGGTCTGTTTGGATTTGGCCTCCTCTCATCTACCTTAATTTAATATGGCTGAAGTAAAGACTTCTTTTGTTTCTCACGATGCTCTCCACATTCAGCTTAGCGAGATTGTTCGGATCTTGTGCGATGTTCTGCCTTCCTCTTCTACTACTACTTTAGCTAATTCAAGTCATATTATATGTGCAGCTCTTACCTTTCCATCTTGGATCATCGATTCAGCAGCTAGTTTTCATATGTCTGGTGATCCGTCTCTTTTATCTCATTTGACTCCTATTAAGCATCTATAGTCTTAGCTGATGGATCATCTCAACCTTTTCACGGGAAAGGTGTCCTTCATCCCTCCCTTTCTTTGTCCTTACCTTCTAGTCATTATATTCCTGATTTTCCCTTTAACTTGTTGTCAGTTAGTCAATTCACTAAATCTCTATATTTCTTTGTAACCTTTTCTCCTACTTCTTATATCTTTCAAGACCTTAAGACCAAGAAGATGATTATTTCGGGGCATGAGAAGAACGGGCTCTACTATCTTGACGTTGATTTGTTAGTTTTATTATAATTATATTAGTTTTATTATTATTATTATTATCCGGTATGATTGGGCACACCATTTATTATTGTATGGTCTCGTTGTTCTATAAATAAACCATTGCTTATCCTATTAGGGTCAATGCCTTCATTCAACCTAATCATGTCTATTAACATGGTATCAGAGCCACCGGACCTTTGGTAACCCTAACCGCCACCTAAACCCTAGCCGCCAGACCCAAATCGTTGCCGGAAACCACACACCAGTAGCTCCAGTCGCCGACAGTCCCAAACTAAACCCTCGCTTGTCGTTGACGCCAGTCGCCCCACCCAAGACCCTTGCCGACCACCCACGACCCTCGACAACCACCCAACAACCCTCGCCGACCTCTTACAACCCTCGCCGACCACCCAACGACCCTTGCCAGACCA
>JAULJZ010000022.1:3509828-3522197 GCA_032270985.1 Heliamphora pulchella | reverse complement strand
AGAAAAAAATCTAGACTAAATAATAAAAGTAGTACAGAAAAAACAAAAAGAATTCACAATTGAAAAACTAAAAAAAACTACTCCAAATACAGGGCCAGCCCTGACTAATCGGAGGCCCTAAGCAGATACTTAAAAATGGGCCCTATATATTTTTATATTTGTTAATTTAAAAAAAATTATTATAAAAATTTAATAGAATATAACGGTCAAACTGATTCATATTTCACCAATAATTAAATTACAACTAAAATAGTACCAAACAAAAGAAAAAATTACAATATCACAATAAAATAAACAAGTTGAACCAATAATAGTAAATAATCACTTAAATACTATCTTTATAGAATTTTTGACCGCAAAATTACTAATTAATATTTTATAGTCAAGCTTATCTACTATTTTTTTTTCAATAGACAATATTGTCAATCCATTCAATATTATCATTCCTTATTTTTTGTTTGTATTTGAATTTTTTTGGACTGAACCTTCATTTTTAATAAAATTTTAATTTTTTAACATTATGCAAAGTATAATAAAAGGTATTATAAATTTTGGAATCCCATTTTTTTAACAAAAATTGGAGGCCCAAAGCGGTTACTATATTCTCTCCAAAGAAAGGCCGGCCCTGTCCAAACAGTGCCAATAAGCCAAATATCACATTGTTTTAGTTTTTGACCTTTTAGCCTAAAAAAAACTAAAAAGCAAAAAAAATATAAAAATAAAAAAAACTTATTTTTGAACCTTTATCCAAACACCCCCTCGAGGATCTTTCTTTTATAACAAAAAAACAAAAAATGCCGCCCACGGTTCTTCTCGAAAGGGAATACGGAGACTGCGAAGAGGAGCGTCTATGTACGTCGCCGTGACGCTCCTGATGGGTCCCAGCCGTGGGCCATTTTCAGCCGACCATTAGGCCGTTTTGTTTTTCTTTTATCAAAGCGCAACCGTCCATTTCCACTGGTCGGGTCCGCTGATCTTCCCCGGTCAACGTATTACCGTAGGAAAAAATCATAAAAGAAATGTAAGCAAAAAAGAATTGTAATCCGCATCTTATCTGAAGTTACAAAATTACACCCAAATGCCTTCTTTTGTTCTGATTTGACCTACAGAATTATACATTAAACGTAAATTTCTATCTTTTAAGCCTGTGTTGGTTTAAAAACTTTTTAAAAAACTTACTTGTTTAGTTTTCTTCTATATTTAATTAATTTTATTATATTTTTTTAAATTTAACTTTTTTATAAAAAAATCAAAAATAGAAAATCTACAAAAAAAAAAAAATTAAGTCAACACTCGCTCACCATTGGTTATCAATTAGTAGTTATACTAAGCCCATCATCCGCCTTTCAAAAAAAAATTATTTTTTTAGAAAAAGATTAACTTTTAAACTAGTGTTTGATTTCTTCAAAAATCTAACTAATTCTTTTAAATATTTTTTCAAGAAAAAAATTCCGTGTACATTCCAAACACACCAATTATTTTTAATAAAATAATTATAATTACCTTTAATTAAAAAATTAATTCTATTTTTAAAAATAAAAAATTTATCTTTATATCATACATTATAACTTAAAAATAAAAAGTAAGGACATATTATATATTTAAACAAAAAAAGAACTACTTAAAAATTATCAAAAATAATTTAACTTTTTTTTATTTATCTTTTTTTCTTAAAAAATAAGTTTATTAAAAACCAAGCTTTCAAATCTTAATTAATTTTGTTTTCAGTAACATTACCGAAAATAAAAAAATATTATTAATTATACATAGTCTTTTGATTTATTAAAAATGACTTATTATTTTTTGATTTAAAGTCGAATAATAGTCTTTTGCTTAAAGGTATAAAGAGTTAATCGTCAAATCATGTTTTTTTTTTCTTTTTTCTCTTCATTGTTATCAAAAGTTATTTTTATTTATTTAACTTAAAATTAAAAAAGTAAAAAATCTATCTTTAAACTATGTTACCAAACGTCCGTAATGTCCTAATGCTCCTATAAGTCATTACCGAAAGGTACCAAAAAGAAAAAATGAAAGAAAAAACGCCAAAAAGTATCCAAAAAGGGAAAAAAATATAATCGGTTCGAACATTTAGCCATACGAATGCACAAGAATTTATTTATTTGAACATAATTTAATTACAAAACTAATTTTAAAAAATAAATAATTTTTTAATTATTAAGGAAGATGCATTAAATATTTTTATTAGACTTACCCTTAATTTAAACCAAAAGTAACATAAAATATATGTAAACTAAAAAAATATATAAAATTAACTATATTTTTTGGATGGTGTATATATCAATATCTATTGTGAAAAATTAGTGAACAGTTTAATTTATAAGTTGTTTATTATTTTTCACCCAGTATAAAAATTTTTAACGAGTAAGATCTATCCTTATAAAAATTTTAAGGTACAAAGATTTTTTTGAACAAAAATACCTTAAAACGGATAAATTTATCTGATCTTTTTTAAAATATATATAAAAAATACAGATAAATTTATCTGTCTTACTGAAAGCACGTATAAAAAATAAAGATAAATTTATTTGTGTCATTTCAAAACATATATAAAGAATACATATAATTTTATCTATTTGCATTATCTGTGTTGATATACCAACAGATAAATTTATCTGTTAGGCATAAATATGCAAACAGACAAATTTATCTGTTTGCAGAGTATTTTCGATAGAAATCACGTAATTGAACCTTGCGCGTTACAATTTTTTTTAATGGACCTTACGCGTTAAAACTTATTTTTTTATACCTTTGGCTGAAATTTCCTATTTATTACACAATATAGAATTTTTGTTGTAACATTTGTATATGTGTAAAATATCTAACCATTGAAATAAAATAATATTATCCTTCTATTTTATTTGCTCTCCTCCCTTATGTTCTTTTTTTTATAAAAAAGTAAATAAAAAAATTACTTTTTATTACTTCTCTTTTTACTAATTTAATGAAAAATAATATAATTTTTAGTTTTGTGATCTTTTACGACTTTAAATTAAAAATTAATAAAATTATATTTTTAATTGAGTCCATTAAAATTAGCTAATCACCTAATTATTAAGTTGTTCTTATTACTCTTTGTTTCACTATTAGATTTTTAAAATTGATATCTATATAACAAGATAAAATTTTTGATGTGACATTAATTTAAGTGTCAAAATCTAACTATTGAAATGAACAAATAATTTCGTTTTTACTTTTACTATCTTTACAAATTAATAAACTAATAAAATTATATTTTTTAAGTATCTTAAAACTGGTTAATTAATTATTAAATTATTAGCAAGTTAGCAGACTTGATATGACTTTTATATAATAATCTAACGGTAGACAAAATTTGAAGTAATTAACGATTTCGATTGTATTTGTATTAAAAAGTAATTCATGCATTCCGGTCGAAAAAAAATAATTTGCGTAGTTGTGTAATCACAACAAAGCATGATTTTTTTTTCGAAAGTGGTGTTTGAATTTATCTAAGTGATCTTGGTATTTTAGTTTATTGTTTCGTTTAATACTTTTTTTTATTTATTAATATCGAAGTTGATTGAGGTTTGGATTCTATCTATTTTTTTATATGAATTATTTTTTGGAAAAGAAAGTTTAAAATTAAGCATTAATATGCACAAGTAATTTTAAGAAAAATGGTATGAATGCTTTTAGGCACGAGTTATTCTTAATTTTTATACATATTAAAAATATATCTTTTATAAAAAAAATAAAGAGCAAAGAAAAATTTTAAATATAGAAAAGGAAAAAAAAGTTATGTTAGGATCCTTAATGATTTGACATAATCAGTATCAAGAATTTAAGTAGAATTTATGTAAAATTCATTATATCAATAATAATAATGGTGCCTAATCCTATATATGTGTATATTTTTATACATACAAACACCATATAATTACATTCTTAAAATATATTTTAAGAATCGAGATTAATGTCAAAGGACATTTTTTTAATGTACACTAGGTTTTGACAAACGTTACATGTGTACAAATTTTAACTTATTACGGTAAAAAATTATTAACTTAAGAAAATTTTAAAAAATAAAGTGAAAGTGGAAAAATGCAAAGAATAAAAAAAAAATTTAACAGTTACAATGTGATTAAAAATCAAATTAGTTACCGTTAAAATAGTATGAGAATAACCAAGTGACCTTTGGTCCAATAGTATAGGTGTTTGCCTCCAAATGAGAGATTAGAAGTTCAAGTCTTACTTAGGAGCAATGTGTGGGTGTAATGGGTGTGTGAGTTTAGCTGTTAAAAAAAAAAATTAGTACCAGAATAGTGTGATTTTTAAATTGTGCCTTTAAAAATTTTAAATGAATTAAATTATATTTATTTTTTTATAAAAAAAAATCAAAAAATCAAAAAATCTAAAAAAAAAAAACTTGTCCTAACACAAGCTTAATATAATGGTATAAATTTCCAAAGCTTGATAATGTGAACCACAGGCTGCACGCCTACTCACACGAGAGGCACACACGTGCATACCATGAAAGCATCAAACATTTGTAAGCAATAAAAATTGCAAGCGTGTTCACATGGTTGATATCGCTTATACATATTTGGTGAAAAAACTTTTTCCTTTTAGACAAGTGGGCAACAAAAAAATTGAAACTCTAACGACATTTACTAAATTCGCGAAAACATTTCAAAATTCTGAAGGTCTTTGTTAAAAATTATTTTTAGATTTTAGTTCATATTTTAGAAAAAAATTAAAAAAATCAAGTAAATGTGCTTATAGCTTTTTACATGTCGTTTTTTATTTTTATTTATTTTTATTAAGGGATGAAAAAGTCGAGATTAAAACCCGAATTGGTGAGTAGCCCAAAGGATCCATTAACTATTAGGACGGACGCCTTGCGCCGTTTTTTTTATTTATAATAAATCAATAAACACAGATTCTATTTCCTTAAAGTTATAAATTTATATTTGTAACAAATATTTGTAACTTTTATTTAAAATTATAATCGCATTTTTTTCAACTATAATTTATAAATATACAATTTTAATGACAACAAATACCCTCTTAGTCTCATATCTAGACCCATCTTCATACACCCTTTTTGTCTCATATCAAGACACTTCTTCTCTTGGA
Source organism: Heliamphora pulchella (assembly GCA_032270985.1). Classification (NCBI taxonomy): domain Eukaryota; kingdom Viridiplantae; phylum Streptophyta; class Magnoliopsida; order Ericales; family Sarraceniaceae; genus Heliamphora; species Heliamphora pulchella. Next base: position 3,517,082 of record JAULJZ010000022.1, on the reverse strand, counting down.
GAATTTTTAATAAAAATTAAAATAAAATATTAAAAATAAATATTTAATTAATTCTTTATTTAAGAATTACAAAATCAATTTTATAATGACATAATGTGGCGTAAATGACTATGAGTTAATATGGGTAATAATATTATTATTATTTTATATATTTATTGGTGAGTTTAATATTGGGTCATGATTACAAATTAATATTATTAATATTAATAATTTATTATATAATTTTTTCTAATACTGTATATATAGGTTTACTAGCCTTCTGTTTGTAAGAAGAAAATGAGTAAAGATCAAATAGCAAAAAGTTTTCTATTGAGAGATTTTATAATTTAATATCATTTTATATTATGTTTTGTGGACAATTTCGGTTCGTGACTTGTATTTTAGAGTTAATACACTGTGTTTGAACTATTATATATAGAGAATTATCAATTTTAGAGCAGTGTTGAACACGACTCACAATCTCATAGGTAATATCTTTTTATCTTTAAATTATTTTTATCTTCTATTATTTTTGTGGTTTAAATCTTAATATTATTTTATTTCTAAAAAAATAGAGATTTTAAATTTTGTTCTAATATCTTCATATTTCAAACCCACTAACCGGCGTTGTAATTGAGTGTTAACCTTATCATTATACCCCAACTAGATGAAATGACATTTACTGAACAACCTCTATTTTCTCAGCAATTAATGCATTATTACATGCATAAGATAATGTATGAAAAAAATTACAAGGCCTAATAAATTTTCTCACTTAAATATGTTCCCTGGTCCTTTGAAATGGCTAATTTTCTTTCAATAAAATAGGCTAGTGGTAGAAACATATCATTATCATCTCGTATCATCCAACTAATGGGTAAATTAGTAATTACACCTAACAGCATAACTATGGATGTGTCATCACAAATGATTTAATAACTTCAGCAATAAGGAAAAAGATAGTGGCATATGTGTAGTTTCCATGTCACAGATGACAGTAATTCAATATAGAAAATACCAAATCGCAAAAGGGGCCCCCAAGAACACCCATTAGTGCCCCCTAGAACAGGGTCAGCATCAAACCCATTTATCTAAACCTTATTCAAATTTGATATGCCAAACCACATAAAGGTAGTTTCAAAAAAAAAAAAAGAAAGAAAGAAAGAAAGAAAGAAAAGGCCACCTGAGGTAGAAAAAACTTGGGATTCAAAAATTCTCACTTTCCATTGAAATTCTCATCCCAAGACTAAACCCACAAGAAAATCACTTCCCTTGAAGAGCATGAACTCCCCATCCCAAAGGAAACAAAACCCAACTCATATTCTCATCTCCTATTGTTTTTGCCTCTGGTTTTCCTTTGAAAATGGTTCAAAGAAAAGTACCCAACCAGCTTGGTATCCAAGCTGATCATGTTAAATCCGAGAGGCAGTTGGGGAACCTCAGACCATCTTCTCCTCACTACCAAGATGGCAAGAACAGAGGATCAGACCTGAAGAAGAAAATGAAAAAATCAAGATCAATCAAACGATCCGATTTTAATAGCTTACAATCACCTGCTTTCATAAGGGTAGTTGCACAACCAGGGAATCCACCACCTCTCGATGTTCCAGCCGGTTCAGCAACACCGCAGAAGCAATTTCCTATCAAAGGATCAGAAGCATCGCCGAATTACATGAGGTCTACAAGCAGTTTTGATTCGAGGAAGGAGCGGACTCAAGTAAGTTCCCGGAGCTCTCAAACTTCTGTTCACAAGAAGAGCCCCAAAAAGATTTCAAACTCCTCAAAAAATAGCTTGGTTTCTGGTCAGAAGCCAGCAAAAACATTAACTAGGACATCTAGTTTGAAACTGGTGAGGACTTTAACAAAGGCTCCTAGTTTTAAACCAGCAAGGGCTTCGACAAAGAAGTGTTCACAAGTTGTTCTTTGTGAAAATCTAAATCTTGAGAGAGCAACTTGCTCTTCAACTTTAAAGGATTCGAAGTTTCCCAGTTACCTTGCCCTCAGTCCTGGGGCAACTGAATCAGAAGGAACCTCGGTCACGAAGGTTTGTCCATACACATACTGTTCTCTTAACGGTCATCGTCATGCTCCTTTGCCTCCATTAAAGTCCTTCTTATCGGCAAGGAGGCGTATGCTGAAGACACAGAAGAGTTTGAAACTGGGATGCCTATCTCCACGTCGAGCAAAGCCACCTGATGATGGAATCAAAGAGATCACAAGGAAGATTACCCTGGATGAAAAACCTGCAATTCAAGAACTGGATTTGAATAGCGCAACAATCAACCCTTTGATACAAGAGGATCAAATGGATTTCTTTATTGAAATCTATGTAGGAGGTACCGAAGATGCTGCTGAAAACACTTGTAGAAGCAAACAAAATGGAGATGAGCATAATGAAACGAAGTTTTCTGTTAATGATTTCATACCTTCAGTTGACTGGAGTAATGAAAGAGTAGCAGAAGATGATGGTGGAGTTGAGCGCTGCTCAAATGAGGCACCACACTCAGAGATTGGTTCTGAAGACCACGATCATAACAGCGGTGAAGCCAATTTAACAGAAATGGAAGTGGCAGAGGAAGTAGGTTCACCTTCCTCCTCTCAAGCAGAGGAAACACCAGAATGTCTGAACAATCAGAGAGGGTTTGAAGTAGAAAGCCCACAAAGCACTGAACTGGAGGGAACTGATTCTGAAACTTCTGATATGGAGTGGGAGGAGGGCCAATACCCTGCCCTGTCTCTGGATGATGAAGTTGATAATTCAGCTCAAGCAAACAATGAATATGATCTCAAAAGTTCTTTATCTGGCGATGACAATCCGAATTTCCTCAAAGATCTCATTTGCAAGTCTGATGACATTGTTAGCAGCTACTTCGATGAAATTCCAGCTGATGAAGGACTAGAAGAATTCTTTGAGGAAGAATATGCAAGTTCTGATTCTGAGAGCTCATATAAGAATTCGGGAAGCAATGAATCCATACAAGTGTTCAATAAACAAAACTACCCAGTTTCTGCTAGTTATGATGTGTTAGAGGAATCAACCATGGGAGAAAGAGATGGACATGCTGAGTCGGATGAATTTGTGGCCACTGTGATCTGTTTGTCACCCAAGTCTGAGGATCCAAAGACAAATCAGAGCCTAAAACAAGAACTCCCTATTGCTGATAAGGGAAACGTAATGGAGGAGGAAGAGCAAGAGGATGCTGCCAAATCAGTGATCCAAATCCCAACTTCTGATACGACGGCGGAAGATAATAATGGATTCCAACTTGGTGTCATGGTGAAAGACGGTGAATCAAATCAGACATTAGTAGACGAAGGACTTCTTGCTGAAACCCCTGTCCACTCATCCAATGAGCAGTCTCAGATCAGTAACATTATTGAAGGCCAGAACCACTCCCAGAAAGACAGCAATGAAGATGCTAATGAAATGGAAGTGCAGTATTCAACCATGTCCGATCTGGAAGAAAGCCTCATGTCACCAAGAGATGCAGCTATCACACAAGCAAGAACTGCTTTCCTCCGTGGCGGAAGCCATTCAAGTCAAGAACTTCCTGATGCCCGAAACAACCTGAGGATAATCAGATGCAAGAGACCTGCTGAGGAATTGGAAGAAACAAGGAAGTTCAACCCGTGTGAGCCAAATTACTTGGGCATTGAACCTGACCCAGAATTGGAAAAGGTGGATCTCAGACATCAAACGATGGAAGAAAGGAAAAATGCAGAAGAATGGATGCTTGATCATGCACTGCAACAGGCTGTTACCAATCTTGCTCCGGCACGGAAGAGAAAAGTGGCACTGCTTGTTGAAGCTTTTGAGAAAGTCATGCCAATACCAAAATATGAATCCCATCTGAGGCATCCATCAGCAGCTTTTGCTCAAACAAGACCCATTCAAGCTTGTAACTGATGCCGACTATTGAGGTAAATACAATGTGATCTATTTTGTAATGCCTTTATTTTCCTTAAATATACACATATGGAGGAGTCACATATACATCACCCTGTGAGTTTCATAATTTATGAACTCCGCAATTTCAAAATTTACAGAAACAGATAAAATAATCCAACTGACATGTTCTCTAATGATTTACCGTAATCCAACTGATATGTTCTCTAATGACTTACCGGAGTCACATAGATTGTTGTGTGTGTATAATTCGTGAACTCACTTCATGTATAAAATTTACAGAAACAGAGATAATCCAACAATAGTTCTCTTATATTTTACAGGTGTCAACAATAGAAGCCATTTCAGCGATCATAACTATACAAGTAACTTAAATGTATTGGAGCAGTTTAGCCAATGGTCTGTGTTTCAGGAGTGCTTTTTTCTGGAATAACGGACTTGTTCTTTAGATTTCTTCAGAACAATCATGGAATCATGGAAATGGTGATCAACTACATGCAGTATTCTGGTTTCTCCTAAAGCTCTACTGTTGAAGTCGAGAACATTCGGTTTAATGTTTATGTAATGCAAAAAAAAAAAAAGAAGAAGAAAAAAATGTGGGGTTTGAATTCACCATGAGACAGTATCCATCTTTTCTTGTTTTAAAGAGTACTTAAACCTCTAGATATTCTTAACTTATTATGGTTAATGTATGTTATGCATTATGAATTATATGCATTCGAGTATAATGACTTTATTCTGATAGATATTATGTTTTCTGTATAAGCTACTATAAGAAGGTTCTGTACCATGTATCCATGCAAACATACAGACATACGAGCAGTCAAGCAGATATAAGCAAACTGGAAATGCTCAACCAATGGAAGCACACTTCACTTTCATTTCAAGTTCCAGAAAGCAATAGCTAGGTCATCATAAATTGTTATAACTATCATTGATTTTTTAAGTCTGCAGGTGCAAGGTTATACGAGTAACAACAAGAAGCATTCAGGAATTAACATTTCGCAATAAAAACAATTAACTTGCATTGCTTGTTCGAAGATTGGAATCTTGCAATAAGTGCTTTCACACCGGGGCTGGGTGGGTAAATTCCCAGAACACACTACATCAACTTTATATTTTGTATGTCATTTGACAAATAACGAAGTAACCTAATGATCTAACAATAAATTCATTTCAATTGCTGGAGACTTAAGAATAAGTGATTTAAGCTCCCCAAAGTAATTTTGCAGAACATTGGAACATTGATCTTGCAAACCTGTGACGTTGGGACTGGCCTCAGCACTCTGGTTCTGTTCTGCTGATCTTTTTGTCAACATACCATCATGAAACAACTTGAGTGCATCTGTTGCTGAAAGAGAGTGCACAGATTCATATAAAGACTGGAACATGTCTTTCTCTTGTTGCGTCTCAACCAACTTCTCTCTCAATCCATCTGGAAGGCAAGTCAGTGCACTTCATCAGGATCGAAGGCCATCAAAAGGGCATTTAGAAACCAAGAACATCAATACAACTGAAATTTAAAAGAGATGGGAGTGATAAAGATTTAAATCTGCATGTTAGAGATTATTAAGTTGTAACTGTTTTTACCTAGTAATCCCTCTAACAAAACTCCATCTGTATCCGTCAAGTACTGATTCCTTAAAGCCCATGTTAAAACCCTCCTGTGCAGAAGCTTCTTTTCCAGCTGTGAGACCACCGCAATATCCAGTCTAAAAGGTAATTACGAATCCCAAAATTCTCTTGGCATAAAAAAGTCACAAATACAACAAATAAGAAAAATATTATTAATGGACAAGTAATCAACTTTATTTTGGAAGGATACTGTATGAAATTGGTTACGCCTTCTTTGCCATTCCCTGTCCAAATCAGACAGACCATTCTGTTCTTCAGGACTCCCATATAAAGACCCATTGTCATTTGACAAATGATCCAACTCATGATCTGAAATAAAAAGTTTATTAAATCACCTCGTTGCAATATTCCACTAAGTATTGCATTTGGAAACATTAACGTAATTCCTAGTAAGAGTGCTCAAGGGGACAGTTACAGGAAGTGACTTCGGGCGAAAAGTTGCGATCTTTGCTGAACTATCTTCTTAGAAAAAAATATAACAGAAAAAAATAGAACTTAGTTCTAATTGGAGCTGCAAATAAACCAAGCCAAAGTGTCGAACGGATTATTCTACTTCTCTTTGGTCAATTTTAATGGTTTTTGGGATCAGGCAGAGCTGAGTCAACCTTATGCCTTGTGAATGACTAGAATTAATATCTACAAGAATGGAACAACAGAGCAGCATTACTCAACAAAGAACGAGAACTGCCTGTTTCCTCTTCGTAACTCTTTCTCCGTATCTCTCCCTCTCAAAATCAAAACTGAATTCAACAGTTCGGTGTTTCCCAAAGAAAAAGGTATCTTATAATATCGTGTTAAGCATTCCAATACATAGCAATAATTACTTTTTCATTATCAACATTCATTAAGTTTTAACTAAACTTGCAGATAGTTGTGGCTGCAATCAGTGAGCCTTTTCAGCTGTTTACGGATCCCATGGGGAGGGAGACAGAAGACTTGCGTGGCCTGAGGTTGGCAGCAGTGAAGTGAAGCTGGAATTGCCCCTTTGTGTTTATGGGGTAACTTTATGTCATGAAATTCCCGGCTTAGCAGTGAGGGAATGAAAAGAATGTGATCAATTTACTGGGGCCATGTTGGAGTTATTTAACTTTATTGATGCAGAAGAGTTGATGGCATATCCGTAGAAGCGGACAAATTCACATGGTGTAATACTAGGGAGTCTCCTTCAATGTCAGACCATGCTCCTGTGCCTTTGGACTGTGGGACTCTTTGGTAGGGGAAAGAACTCCATTCTGCTCTGAAAATGTAGTTGAGGGAACTGAGCATTGAAGATATGGTGAAAAGGGTGGCAGGTAGGGTTTTAATCTCATCATTTGACGCTCAGCATTAATAAAATCAAACTGGGAAGGAGCCCAACAATTTTTGACTCCCCATTATTGGGATAAAGTAACGAAATATGGTAGGATACCATAACATTTGACATTCAAAAACAACAAATGGAAAAAGTCTATAATAATAATAATTGTTGGAATATTAGATTTAGATTGATTTTATTCTGATTCGATTTTATTCTATTGTATCTTCTAATTGTTTATCCCTATTCGCTTATAAATAGGCCATATATTGTACAGTTTCAATAGATAGAAAATATATACAGTTATTTTCTCTTTTCAATTTCTTCATGGTATCAGAGCTACGTTCTTGTAGCCTGTAGTATTTTTTTCGGCGTCGTCGCGATGATGTGGCACCACCGGCCACATCACCGCGACGACACAGGGTGTCGCCACCTCCGC
>JAULJZ010000022.1:3482717-3509728 GCA_032270985.1 Heliamphora pulchella | reverse complement strand
GAACTGAGAGAAAATACCAGTAGAACGAAAGAGGAACCACAAGTCACTGATATTTCATTACCTCGTCGTAGTGGGAGAATTATCGGGACTGGTACAAATCAAGAACAGGGTGCTAATGCATAGGGTTCAGATTCAGCACAGCCTGTTACTGCTTGTACACAGACACAGATAGTGCCTCATCGTAGTGGGAGGGTTGTTCATCAACCTGACCGGTATATGTTCTTGGGAGAGTCTTTTAACAGGATCTCGGTAGAACTGGATACCGAACCCTGTAACAACAATGAAGCACTACAACACAAAGATGCAGATCTTTGGCAAAGAGCTATGAATTCAGAGATGAAATCTATGTATTCCAATCATGTCTGAAAATTTGTAGAACCACCCGAAGAGATAAAACCCTTTAGATGCAAGTGGATCTACAAGAGGAAGAGAGAAGTAGACAAGAAGGTTGAAACCTTCAAAGTTAGGCTTCTTTCTAAAGGGCTCACTCAGAAAGAAGGGATCGAGTATGAGAAAACATTTTCGTCGGTAGCCATGCTTAAGTCTATCCGAATTCTCTTATCCATTGTCGCACATTTCGATTACGAAATCTAACCAATGGACGTCAAGAAAACTTTTCTTAAACGAAAGTCTTGACGAGTGTATTTATATGATACAACCAGACGAATTCATTGCAAAAGGCCAAGAGTACATGTTGTACAAGCTTAAGAGATCCATTTATGGACTTAAGCAGGCATCGAGATCTTGGAACACTTGGTTTGATCAAGCTACAAAGTTTTATAATTTTGATCAAAGTCCGAATGAGTCTTGTGTGTACAAGAAGTGTGACGGAAGCGTGGTCATCTTCCTAGTACATTATGTAGATGATATCCTGCTCATCGAAAACGATGTAGGGGCATTATCTACGATTAAAGTATGATTATCTGGGCAGTTCGATATGAAGGACTTGCGAGAAGTCAGTCACATCCTTGGGATAAAGCTTGTGCGAGATCAGAAACAAAAGATGTTGGGCTTATCACAAGCAAAGTATATCAATGATATCCTTGCTCATTTTAGCATACAAGATTCTAAGAAAGGGTTTCTCCCTTTCCGGCACGAAATCACTCTATCCAATGGTCAGTGTCCTATGACACATGATGAGATAGAGAGGATGAAGGTGGTTCCTTATGCTTCGACAGTAGAAAGCCTCATGTATGCTATTCTTTGCACTAAATCCAAAATCTGCTTTGCCGTTGTCATGGTTAGCAGATATCAGTCTAATCTAGGGCAGGAGCATTGGACTACGGTAAAGAATATATAATCAAGTACTTGAAAAGAACTAAGGATTATATGTTAGTTTACCAAGCAAACAATCTAGTACCTTTGGGGTACACAGACTCAGATTTTCAGTCAGACATAGAGCTTGCATCAGGAGACAACCTTGTAGATCCTTTACAAAGAACTTATCAAATAAGACTTTTGATAGTCATGTAGAGGGCATCGGAGTCAGATGTACAACAACATGGTTTCGAGTATGAGTGGGAGATTATTATGGTTGGTATACTGAAAATCATATTTTTAGTATTTTATTTTATTTTAATAAAATTAGTTTTCCATTTTATGAGAATCTTTATGAGTAATGTATGTGTATCAATTCTTTGATATGCATAGATATCCAATATTCTGTATAGTATTTAATTTGGTGTGTAGAGTACGGCCTGCACACAGAAGATCAGATTTTAGGTTCTTGCAAAATATAAGTTTTATGTTCACAATTTAGATAGAAATAGACATACTATCAGTACAACTGTAGTACAGAGTTTTAGTAGGCCTGTCTTGGTTACGAAAAATAGATAATAGTGTCGTCTATTGTTCCGACTCTCTATGCTAGTACACTTTGTGTGTATTAAATAGGACATTTGGGGTAATTGATTTTGTACTGACTATATAAATTAATTCACACCCCAAGGTTATTATGAATAGTGCTTACCCTATTAATCCTGAAATAATTATTGATTTGCATATATTTAATATTTGTTGTTTCGACTCATTAAAGGGTGCGATCTTATATTGGTCTATATTCCCTGTGAGTTAGATAACAGTATTATTTATATGAAAAATATTAATTATTGACGGAATTCGCGTCCCAAAGATCGGGATTGACGATACCGCGCATGCCAACCATGCTCTAAAGCCTCACCAGTGCAAGCAAAGTCACGAACTAAGCTCGAGAGTGTATAAGATGAAAATCGAAATATCAGATGGGAATCAAAACCGGCAGAGGATCGATGTCCAAATTGTTCTCCTATTGTTTCTGTGAAAATAGTCGCTTATTTATAGGTAAGATGAGAGCCCAAACATCCTCCAGAATACTGCCACCTGTCCAAAAAGGTGTCAAAATGGTGGTCGCAACCTATATGTTTTTGTATAGTGCCGGCTACTATCTTTATAGTAATAAAAATGATAGTCGTGACTTTCAAAAGTCGCAGCTAGATTTAAAGTTCTATGAAAGTGGCGGCCATGAGGTTAAGAGGTGGTGGCCAGCTCTAGGATCACAAAAAGGTGGCAGCCGTTGGAGTAAGGACATGGCCTTGTTTATGGTTTTCAAAAAGTTCGTGGTCGTGAGGCTCATAGATGTTGCAGCCTGAAGGTTTTTAGTGATTTCTTGGGTTTTGAACCAAAATCCTAGATTTGCCTTGGGAATATCCTTGAGCACAATTCCTATGTTTTCGTCATTGAGGAGCATTCAAGACAGGTGCCTAAGATTTTGTTTGGTCAAATTGAGGTGTCTACAGGTACTACAAGTCATCACCTTATTATCCTAAGGGGAATGGACAAGTTAAAGTAACGAACAAGACCCTAATCAAAGTGTTGAGAAAGATGATGGAAGAGAACAAAAAAGCATGTCCAAATCACCTACCAGTGGCATTATGGGCCTACTGAATAGCATAAAGACAATCTATGTTAGCTTCACCCTATTCACTATCCTATGGCACGGAGGCAGTACTACCCATTGAATTGGTAGTGCCTTCAACTAGAATGGCTCTAGCTATAGGATGAACCCACAACACAGACTAACAAATTTAAAAGTAATTGAAGAAAGAAAGGATAAGGCAGGAGAAAAATTGAGAATGAACTCAACAAACAAAGGCAAAAGCATATAACAAGAGGGTACATAGGCGAGAATTCAAGGAAGGAGACTTAGTCTGGAAGAGAGTTGATCCCATCACGAGGGGACTACCAGTGCCTAAATTCTCTTCTAAGTGGGAAAGACCATTCCAAATCACGTAAGACAATGCTAGTGGGTACTATAAGTTAGGAGAGTTAGCAATGGATTTAGAACATGGCCTATCAATGTCAAGTTTATCAAAAAATATTATGCATAAGTAACGTGATTAATAAGACAATATTGATCCAAAGTCCTTTCTCATTCATTTAAAAAGAAAACAGAGAAAAGTGTTTACATTAGACACCTAAGACATTCTGCAATAAGTTCATCAACAACTTATCACCAATGTCTATGTCTAAGGGGAGATAGGGGTCTTGTAGAGCCATTTCTGCTAAGTTTGCCTCTAATTTTTTTCTAGGTATAAGAAAAATCCAATTTTGATTTCCCCAGCGCCATTTTCAACTCCAAGATACAAAGGGCAAACAAATCCTAGGAATATTCATCCTCACGGATGCGAGCAAGTGATTCTTTATGTATCAGTAGAGCACGAACAAAAGCCAGCCTGGCCCGTAGCCATGACAAGTCAAGCTTGATTGTCTCTAGTTCATGTATACCAGCCAGAGGGGTGTCCAATATGATTAGATCTAGCTCGTGGATGGTGAAATTTGATAACTACCAAACCAAGGAACTTAGAGTATGCAGAGTAAAGTTGGGCATGATGGGACTCTACAGACTAAAACTGGCAAAAGTCCTAAGGTGCCATGCTCTGATGGTCTCCAAAATGAATACATCTTTTGAAGTAACCCTGTGTAAAAGAAATTCACTAGGGGTCCCCTTGGAGATACAAGGATCGGCCATCAATTCTACATCAGGCCAAGTGACGGCATCCACCGGCATATGAGTTCCCCCCGAGTCAACAATGGCGAGATTGAGTTCTTCGCCTTCTATATCTAGTTCCTCGATTCCAGCCTGCCTTAAAGATTCTACCTCGATATAAGACTCCTCGGCTTCAGAATACTGAAAGTGAAAAAGGGAATTCAGGCATGCTGGCGGAGCCATTCAAGCTGTGGACCTAAGTTCCTGATTGCCTCATCCACTAAAGTGTCAAACCTAGAGCACAGTAGTAGAGGAGCCTCCTAGAGTTGGAAAGGTACGGCAAGGTAGGCTCCTCCCTCTAAAAGGCCACTTGAGTTGGACTGAAGTTCAACAACTTCAACTTACGGAATGGGAGGAACTACTTGAGTAATGACGGCAAGGCCAATTGGAATATTATCATTGGAGTCACTGCCTTGACTAAGAAAAGAAAACAAAGAAATTAAGGGACAAAAAGGGCCAGGGAAACCCTGCACGTAAAAAAATAATAAAAATGTTAAAAAAATGAAGTGTATCGTGAAACAACACACAACGGGAAGTAAGATGAGAAGAATTTGACTCACCCGACAGAGGCACTTTAAGGGAAGGGAAGCCTTCATCTCACTTGTGATTTCTTCCTCCTCATGAACTATTTCCTTTACCCCGTGAGCAGCAGGAGCTGGAGCTGTGCTGGAAGTCCCAACCTCCGTCAAGGGGTTTGTGTTGGCACAAAGTGCCACTTGTAAGATCGACTGAGTAACTCGCCCCTCAATAGCTCGCAAGGGTTGGATATGAGCAACAGTAGTTACGGGGTAAATACCTTGTGTAGTGGCTTCTAAAATAGCAAATCTCCCTTGAACACCATGAGTACGCCTCTCAGCGAGAAGCCGATAAAAAGCTAAAGACTTCATAAGTGGCCGAGCTACAGCCTCTAATGCGTCAGTAATAGGAAAGCGAACGAAGAAGTTGAGATTCCACCTCCAATACAAAGAGTAACTGGAGATATGCCTCCTAATACGGTCACGGGAGGTTAATTCAATCATGGGAACTTGAAAGGGGGCCATGAAGTTCCCCGCATAAAAGGCTCGAAACTCTTCAAATTAGAACAAGTTCTGAGAACTAGTGAAGAAATCCCTAGGTCGAAGCCAAACTGATAGATCATGTGGTCAGGATAATAGGAGACAGTATCGACGCCGTCCTTAGTAACATATGAAAGAGACCCAAGGAAGAGCATAGTCAAAGCAGTGAGACGGGAACTCTAAAGAGAAGTGGAAGTCTTGAGCTGAAGGTGTTGCGGTGAATCGAAGTACCAATTTGGAAATACCACGCCACGTGGAGCAGTGGTGTAGGGATGAAACATAAAGTTTTTAGCATTATTCAAGAGGGGGATAAGCACCTTGGCAGTACCCCAACCGTTCCAACAAAGTATGTCATGCCCCCAAAATTGAGGCAGATGAACCACCCACAATAATCCGCCAAAACATAACTCACGACAACCATCTTTTCATAAAACCCAATTTTAGAACCCATTTTCCTAAGAAAATCATTTAAATCAAAACGATTTTTGAAAAGAGAAGTAAATGATTGAAAAGAAGACTCCTGAGGCTTTAGTTTTATCAAAAAGGGGTCTCATAATGGAACCCGAATGAAAAAAACACTTTTTATTTGAGAAAAAAAAAACCAATGTCTAGTCTAGGTGAGTCCGCTCAAGCAGACCCACCACCGCTCAAGTGGACCCAGGACTGCTCGAGCGGTCCCTTACCCGAGACCAACCCAACACAATCTTGTTTTTCAAACCCAAATTACAAACCAAGACTTTCATTAAGAAAAATGAGTTCCATAGCATGAAACATGATAAAAATCAACTTTAACCAAGAAAATCATAACCAAACATCATTCCCAAAACTTCCCAAGAGAATCGAACTATGATTCCAAACACCCGAAATATGAACTCAACTCTCAAAATACGATAACTCAAAGATTAACCACAACTCTCATTTAAGCATTCATAAAGTATGAAACCATGGCCTTAAGGTCTTACAATATATGAATTCTCATATAAAAAAATCTTCATTCACAATTAATTTCCCACAAAAACTAACACAATCTTGAAAGAGTTTAGTTACAAGGACTTACAAGATGCATTACATGATTTAAAAATCGAAGTTACATTATCCAAGAACCATTTACAACATCCACATCAGTTCAACACGCGGGTGACCTACAAGGCCTACCATATAAAGCCTTAAAAGGTGTCATCTCGATACTCGATAATTGTTGTTATATGCAAATTTTGCCAATTGTAGATTATCATTCCAAGATCCACGAAAATCCAACACGCAAGCCCGTAGCATGTCCTCCAACATCTGAATAATACGCTCAGACTGACCGTCCATCTGAAGATGAAAAGAGGTGCTGAAAAGTAAACTCGTCCCTAATGCCAACTGAAGACTACCAAAAGCCGGATGTAAAACGTGGGTCTCAGTCAAAAATAATACACCAGCACACCATGAAGTCAAACTATCTCACTCACGTACAATTTACTCAACTTATCCACAAAATCTGTCATACTTATAAGAAGGAAGTGTGCTGATTTCATCAATCTGTCAATAATAACCCATATAGCATCGTGTCCCTTCAGCAACCTCAGAAGTCCAAAAACGAAGTCCATTATTGCGTTCTCCCACTTCCACTCTGACACTAGCAATGGCTGTGGCAATCCTAATTGCCTCTGGTGTCCAAACTTCACTTGCTGGCAAGTAAGGCACCATGAGACATAAAGAGCAACGTCCTTCTTCATCCCCTTCCACCAAAACTGATGGCACAAATCATGATACATTTTTTTGCCTCCCGGATGCACTACGAGATGAGAATGGTGGAACTCACGAAGCATGTTCTCGGGACCTACTTTGGCACAAAGAGTCCCTCAAATCTCAAACTCTGGTTAGGATACAAAACCCACCCCCTGGTGCCTTCAGCCCCTTTTAACACGATCACGCAACATAAAAGTTTCTTGATCAGACTGATGGGCATCAATAACACGAGAGAAAAGTGCAGGTTGTGAAACTACAGAGAACAAGGTCGCACATTCATCGGTCTCACCGAGTTGCAAGTCAAACTTGTCAACCTCCCCTAACATATTCCACTCTTGTATAACAACATGAGCTAAGGAACCAAGAGATCTCCTACTAAGAGCATCCACCATGACATTGACCTTCCCAAGATGATACTAAAGATCAAAATCATAATCCTCCATGTATTCCATCCACCTTTGCTAGCATAGATTCAAATCCTTATGAGAAAATACATACTTTAAACTTTTGTAGTCCAAAAGGACTTCAAAACACTCACCATATAGATTATATTGTCGCGCCTTCAATGCAAAAGTCACGGCTGCCAACTCCAGGTCATGCGTTGGGTAATTCTTTTCATGCGTCTTCAAATGCTGCGAACCATAGGCAACAACCTTGCCTTGTTGCATCAAAACACATCCTAAGCCATTGTGTGAAGCGTCACAGAAAAGGGTGTAACCCAATCCTCGTTCTGGTATAATCAGAATAGGCTTGCTGGTCAATCTCTTTTTCAATTCCTAGAAAGCGAACTCACTAGACTTGTTTCATACAAACTTGACCCCTTTATGCGTAAGGCGAGTCATCGGTGCGGTTAGTCAAGAAAAATCTTCTACAAAGCGGCAATAATAGTCTGCCAATCCCAAGAAGCTCCAAATTTTTAATGCACTCTTTGGACGTTCCCAATTCATTACAACGTCGATCTTTGAAGAATCTATTGTCACTCCATCCCCTAACGCCACATACCCATGAAACTTCACCTCAGAAAACCAAAACTCACATTTCTCAAATTTTGTATACAATTGGTGCTCTCGTAAAAGCTGCAACAAAATACGCAAGTGTTCCTCACGTACCTCTTGCGATGGTGAATAGATGATAATGTCATCCACAAATACGACTAAAAATCTATCGAGGTACAGATGAAATATTTGATTCATTAAATCCATGAATGTTGCAGGAGCATTCGTTGAACCAAATGGCATGACCAAAAATTAATAGAGACCATAACGTGTAAGGAAGGTAGTCTTTGTGATGTCATTCTCTCTAATCCTCAACTGGTGATAGCCCGACCTCAAGTTAATCTGTAATATCCTGGTATCCCACATCAAAAAAAGATAGGGAGTTCCTAGACTATAAAGAATAACAACGGCCTCATTCAACAAAAGAGCAGAGAAAAGAAAGTTGAGACTTTATCGATTTCGCACATCAAAATGTAAGGGCACTGAACCATTGTCCCGATCACCCACAAAACAAAAACTATCACCCTTGAGTGTACAAATCAATACCCTATGTCGATCACAATTAATATAAGCACGATAGGTGGTCAGCTAATCCATCTCGAAAATGATGTCAAGAGAGGTCATGTCAAGGATGTTAAGGCCAAACTTTAGATGATGACCGGCAATCTCTAACTCACAAGATCTACAAACTCATTTCAACAAGGTGTTCCCACCGACTGGAGTCTCTACACATAAAGTGATACCCATAATGTCTACCTCTAGCCCCAAAACAGATACAAAAGAAGACAAGATAAAAGAATGCGATGTTCCTGTGTCAATAAAAACACTAGCCTAAGAATGGTACACTAAGAAAGTACTTCTAATGACCAAAGTGCTAGCTGAAGTGTTAGTCACAACCGATGCCTTGGAAGAATTCGGATCAGAAAGAGCAAAAGCTTGGCCTTGTGGACCCCTGGCCTACCCACCAAACCCCTATATTGCTAGCTGTCGAACGGACTAGGCCAAAGTGGTCCCCTTTACGACCCTAGATGTCTGAGCTACTGGCTGATGTTACGACTGTCTAAAAATCTATCGTCTTTGTGTAGGCTGAGCTAATGGTACACTTACTGTGTGCTAAGCATTCCCTCTCTAAGGGAAATTCCAACGAAAGTGTCCTGCCAGGCCTCACCCAAAGCATACCGGTGGCTCTCTCCACTGGGACTGAACAGGTATAGAACTCTGGGACCGTCCCTTCTGCGGATAATTTGACGCACAATGTCCTGATTGCCTGCATCAAAAACTAATGGTCTCCCCCTGCTCCAACTGTCTCGACGAAGCGATCGAGGGTGCTGATGCAGAATGCTGCTAGTATGATCTCACAAGATGAGAATTAGGACTGGTTGGCCTATGCCGCTTATTTTGGCGCCCCACAAACTGTGCACTTGCCCCACCCTGTTGGGTTTTGACTTCTCTAGCCTTACGTGTTTCATTCAAAGTATTCTCTACAGTGATAGCTAACTCCACCAAATCAGTGAATACGCGCATCCTCAATCTTGCCACTATATCTCTGATTGCAGGTCTCAAACCACTCTAAAATCTCTTTGCACGCAATTCATCTACAGCCACAACTTCCTATGCAAAATGGGACAAACTAGTGAACTCTGTCTCGTACTAAACCACAGTCATCACCCCTTGGGTGAGGGAAAACCTCTCGATATAGATCTCTAAAAGACTTAGGGAAGTATTTCTCTAGAAATACCTTGGCAAAAGCTGCCTACGTACCGTCCACATTGTTTCTAGCAAATTTTCACCATTCATGAGCGCTTCTCCTCAACTGAAATGTAGCAAATGCCACCCTCAAATCATCCTTAACAATTTACAGCATGTTAAAAATCATAGTCACAAGCTCATGCCATTCAGTGGCTACTTTGGGGTCAGGATCTTTTACAAAGGTAGGAGTGTCAAGATGCAAAAATTTTCGCATTGCAACAGTCACCCTAGCCTTGGGTACCCAAACTCCTCCTCTAGCGGCCTATGCTAATTGGTGCATCAAATTCATCATCTCTCGCAAGAAATCTACCCTGCCAACTGGTTCTTGTGGTACAGTGGCATCCCCAGCTTTAGGAACTGGTGTATCCCCACGGCCCATACCACGACCCTGACCACGGCCTCATGCTAGCCTTGTAGGCATAACTTCTATATGAAAGAAATGGTATAGTCCATCAATATAAAACTTAACTTAACATTTCACTTCCAACGCAAGTTCACATTAATCATGCTAACACTTAATAATAAAGAAATCATGCAAACACATTCCACATACCGAGGAGTACTAACAAGAGTGGCACGTCAATCTGGGTAACCCACTTAGATTTCTTACTAGAAATCACGTCGACCAAACGCGTTTCTAACTCGGCCTCCAAGTTCGTTAATCTAAATGTACAAGTGCAAGACACGTCAATCCCGAGGTCCAGCCTCCATGCCTGCATACAACACATAATTCACATGCATCATATTTCATCATACTATTATCATTAAAGCATATTAACACATGCATATCAAGCAACGCAATTATCCTCACAAGGTGATGCAATCACTTCACACGGCTCTTAAGTATTCAAACCTAGAGCTATGATATTAATCTGCCACGCTCCTAAAATCGAGGCACATCAACCACTCATGAGATCCGCCAAAAGATAACTCACAACAACCATCTTTTCATAAAACCCAATTTTAGAACCCATTTTTCCAAGAAAAATATTTAAATCAAAACGATTTTTGAAATGAGAGGTAAACGATTGAAAAGAAGATTCCTGAGGCTTTAATTTTATCAAAAAGGGATCCCAAAATGAAACCCAAACGAAAAGATACTCTTTATTTGAGAAAACAAAAACCAATGTTCAGTCTAGGTGAGTCCGCTCAAGCAGACCCATGACCGCTCGAGCGAGCACCTGGCCAAGACAAAATGGTCCTTCTCGGGTAATAGACCACTCTAGTGGTCCCATACTAGAAACCAATCTAGCAAAATCCTATTTTTCAGAACCAAATTCCAAACCAAGAATTTCATCAAGAAAAGGAGTTCTATAACATGAAACATAACAAAAATCAACTTTAACCAGGGAAAACATAACCAAACCTCAATCCCAAAACTTCCCAAAAGCATCAAGCCATGATTCCAAACACCTAAAATATGAACTCAACTCTCAAATGAGTACGATAACTCAAAAATCAACCCCAATTCTCATTCAAGCATTCATAAAGTATGAAACCATGTCCTTATGACCTTACAATATATGAATCCTGATACAAAACAATCTTCACTCACCATCCACTTCCCACAAAAACTAAGACAACCTTGAAAGAATTTAGTTACAAAGATTTACAAGATGCATTACATGATTCAAAAATCCAAGTTACATTATCCAAGAACTAGTTACAACATTCACAATGGGTTCTATGTAATCCAAAAATCGAAACACCAAAATGCATTTCTTTCTCTTCATCAAGCCAAAGGGGCATCTCCATCACCTAAAAATGTTTTGTTCCAACAGCGTGAGCCGAAACCCTATAGGAATAGACTATCAAGATAAATTCATGACATGTAATTAACGTTTATATGAATAACACAACCAAGCATAGGTTTTAAACCAATTTTCTTCTAAAATCCCATTTATTCATATAATTCTTACATTTATAACGGTTTAAAAATCATAAAATCAGGTTGTTTCCCAACGATCCATTTTCAACCACAAATGATTTAACTATGTACCGACCTTGTCGCCCTAGGGATACAGTTGACAATTATAGACTCTCGTCCTATTAACCTGGGCACACTAGGAATCGCTAGGCAATCACAAATTCTATAATTCGCCACCACAACAAATACCCACAATTTGAGTAACCACTTCATTTACGAGGGCTAATCGAAAAGAACAAAGCACCTATTTGTGAAAATTTCTAGACTTTCATCGAGGAGTAATGTAAGCGCAAATTAATCACATTGTTCCGATATATCTAATAAATCATTTAAACAAAATTAACTATACCCACACGTGTACAATCCAAACCCACTTATTAATCTACAACATTTTCACAATGTTAATCAATTTCAACCAATTCTTGAAATTAAAACCCAATCCTCAAGGTTAACTCAATAATCATCACAATTCATCTTTTTGTGACACTTTCATGAATTATGATTATTTTCACAGATTGTTTTGAAAATTAGATACTCAGCCTCATGAATGCAACAAAAACTCACTTCATATCTCATGAATCCAATAAAACTAGGGTTTAAAGCATTAAATCATCACTCTTAGCATTTTAATCATCTAAAAATGCATTCAGTTACATAAATCAAGCACTTGAATCAAGATAGTTTAGAATCCTACCATTTAGGCCAAAACCCCAAAGCTTTAACTTCCCACAGACACCCCAAAATTGTTGAAACCAAAATCCGTTCAAATGGATGCGAAGCCCTCATCGAGTAGATCGATTTCTGTCTCTTATGGCATCGTCAAAATCCAAGCCAAAGACCACGAAAAAAAAGGAGAGAAGCCTAGGATTTCTTAAATCTCCATATTGGTAGAGAGAGAGAGAGAGAGAGAGAGGGGAAAGACTTTTGTCTTTCAAGAAGCTTCCCAAGGAAGCTAAGGGTGTGGGGCCCACTCCCCACTCACCCAACATACAACTCAAAAATTGATTTATGATGTATTTTTAATCAATAGACACGCATTAATAACATTACAATTAATAATTTTAAATTCATTTTAACTCAAAATTAATTTCTCAAAATTTATCGAATTTTAAAATTATCTTCAATTAAAATTCGCTAGTCTCCACGCACATAAGCACATCTACCTAAAACTCAAACAAGAGTCACTGTGCCCACTTGCCATCACTCAACGATCTTCATATTTTTCGTACAAGGAAGAATAATGGGGCGGGGAGCGAAAGTAGGGAAGAAATCGAACAAAATTGCCTGATGAAAAAAAAGGTGAAGACGAAGATAGCAATATCATTTAGCCCAACAGATCGTTCGAACTCAATTTTGATAAGGTCCAAGTGACGGTAGAATGTACCCAGAAATAAAGGGTCCAGAGCAATCTGTTCCCTTCGAGCCAGTTGAGCAGCTAGTGGGAACACCAAGGGATTTACACTATCAGCCGGAGCACTCGAGGTAACAAAAGTGGACAGTAAAGGAGATATTAAATTAGGGAGGAAGAGGTCTTTCTTATAGCCTTCTCCAGGAAATTCCACCTGATCATCAAAATAGCTGCCATAATTTGCGGTATGTGTCAAACAAACCTTTAATTCGCCCACGGTCGCGTTATCTATCACAAATAAGTGGTCAGGATCAAAGATAGCCTCTCTATGTATGTCGAGGTGTAAGAGGACAGAAACATCCTCAAGGGTGGGTGTCCATTCGCCTCATGGAGTGACGAATGTGTGAGAATCAATGCTCTAGTGATTGATTAAGGCCTCCAAGCTAGCAATACTCCGACGAATGTGCATTGTCTAGAAAAGAAGGACCGCCGAAAGGATCCCTGACTAATCCAAAATGGGACGATAGACCTCGTCGTGAATCATCTCATCAACCCATTCTGACTAACCAAAAGTGGTGCCTGAAGTGGTTTTAAACTAAAGAAAGGAATAAGAGTAGTCACCCCGCTCGATCTGCAGACAAGCGATTTAAGAGGGAGTAATCATCTCCGCTTCCTTAGGAGTTGCTTCCAGATAAAGAAGTAAAGGTTGAATGATGGTGATCGAACTGGGGGTGAAAGCATCTACTGATCGCTAGAATGTATTGTTCTTGCCACCAAAGAATGGGGCCTACGCCACTTAGTTTGAGGCATAGCAGGGCGATGCTCTAGGTAAACACCATTGTCGCTGATGTTGATGTTAGCAAAGAAGCGATTAGCACGGCTAGCCATGACGGAGAAAGTATTTGAGTGCAAGAAAGAAGGTTGAAGCAAAGGAGGAAAGAGAACTCAAGAAGTTATGAAATTAGTGGGAACCACCTAAGGCCGAAACAAGGCCTAAATAAGAAGAAAAGGATGTCGCAGGTCACAAGGCATTAATGGCACCAATGTTGGGAAGAGAGGCGACGCGATGACAAGAAAAAAAAGAACGCGTGCAACTCATGCACACATAGGGGAAAATTTTAGGTGACTCTAATACACGATAAATCATCAAGACATTAATGATCTGATTAATTCAACAATTCAAAGCAACTCAAGTGACACCCGACTTAGCAAGCAAGGGAAAAAATGAATAGGCATCATTTTGAAGATAATGATCAGGAAGCAGCGACATCCAAATGATAATAATCACTTAAAATACACCCATGATTTGAGGGAAACAAGATATTCGTGAACAGCTGAGCGACTCGAATGAAGACCACGGAGACGGTTATGCATTTGTATGACCGAGTCGCTTGGGTGTCCTAAGTAACTCAAGTTGCTCGTGTCCGCTCTAATAATGAATCCAATAATCAAATAGAGCCTGGTTACCAAACTATATGGATAAATACTCAGAACTTGATCCATAGGGTCCCTAAGTAACTCGGCCACCTGTATTGGTCTAAATGAAAAACATGGAGATTACAGAATACTGTATACTAAACTCGAGTTACTCAAGTTACAAAGGCCCCAAGCTATTGAGTTCTCCAATAGTTTGGCTAAATTACAACTGCTCATCGGTGAATAGAAAGCATAGCACAAACTATGTAGTGTAGCCCTGACTATGAGTGAAGACATTTCATAGCACATACTATGAATCATAGCACGAACTATGAGATTATATGGCAATGGCACGGACAATGAAAACAACACAGATTGTTAGTGTAGCTCTGATTATCCAATTATGATGACATAGCACAAATTATGTGGCTCAGCATTGACTGAATAGACAAAATATAGCATAGACTATATGATCATAGATTTCTTTGAGAATCAAATGAATGTCTCATAGACAAATGAAGACAATGGCATTATAATTCTGTACAAGACATTAGGAAACACGTGGCTTGGTGGCTAAGGAAAAAATTTGTTGAACCATAGGAAACCCCAGGCTCACCTACTCGAGTAACTCAAGTGACTTGGAGTCACTCGACCTGAGTGGGTTGGGTACCCACTAGGTGTCCATGGGTCGACCTATCGAATTAAAGTAGAACACTGATTCTATGTATTCAGATAAGATCTCATGATCTCTGAGATTTTCTTTCATGATCTGATCATATCTCTTAGGAGTCTCATTCTAATCCTATTAACTCCATCAGATGGTTATAAATAGAATGGACAGTCGTGCTCTTAAGGCATTACGATTCAGATTTTGATTCAGACTATTTATGCTATAAGTGTTCATACTGTCAGATACTCTAAGTTTAACTAGCCTTCTCCTTCACCCAACCATTACTCCATCTCTATTCTGTGTTTCTGCTTATTTTGCATATTTGATCTCTCCTGTGAGACCCTGACCCGTTTTCTTTTCTGGCATTTTTCGACTCGTGTTTATCGTTTTCGTTTCAGCATGTCCATATGCGTTTTTATGCAAGTTCGAGTTTTGATATACACGTGGGGTTGGTTCCCGAGGCCGTTGGGTGTGGTGGTGCAAATTTTTAAAAAAAATATTTTTGTGGCCTATAAATATCTTGCCTTAAATATTTTGTGGAGATATTTTGAAAACTTGGTAACTAAGTTTTCTTTTTCCAAACAAAAGCTCTGCTTTCTCTCTAGATTCTTGGGGGCCTGGGGCTCAGTTTTCGACGATAAGATAATAGATCCTTAATCTCCTCGTGGTGGACTACGCATTCATCCGGACAGAATTTTATTCCGTCAAAGTTTATTTTTTCACGTGATTCGAGACGTCGAATTTTTAACTCATCGAGGTATGATCCTAGACTCTCATGTCTTATAAGAGTGCTATGTGAGATTATGTATTTTTACCATTTAAAAATGCATGAAAAATCGATTTATAAGTTGAATTTTGGTTTAAAATCATTTTTTGGGTGTTCTTGGTTGGATGGAATCGGGTTTCGAGTGTTTATCTTGAGATTTTGTGGTAGTTTTGGGCTTGTGTATGTCCGTGGGTTGTAGAATGGGTGTTTGGATGGTTTAATTTAGGGCTGAGAAGCTTTTTCCGTTACTAGGCCTTGTTTTCCGTCGTCGTTCAGCTGTCTGGTTTGAAAATGTGAATTTATTGCTTTTATATCGACACTTTTTCTATTTGTGTTGACACCTTTTCTATTTATTTCGATACTTCTGCTGTTGGTGTCGACGCCTTTTCCTTCTGTTTGGGTTATCTATGCTGCGGTTGTTTTGTGTCAACACATTTTCTGTTTGTGTCAACACTTTCGCTGTTGGTATCGACCTTTTTTCTTTCTGCTTGTGTTAACTACACTGCTGTTGTTTTGTGTCGACACCTTTTCTGTTTGTGTCGACACTTTCGCGGTTTGTGTTGACCCTTTTTCTTTTGGTCGTGTTGGGGCCTTAAGGGTTTCTTTTGGCCGTGTTGGATGTGTGTGGGTCCGTGTTTGCCATGTTGGGTGTGTGTAGGTTCGTGTTTGTCGTGTTGGATGTGTGTAGGTTCGTGTTCGCCGTGTTGGGCGTGTGTTGATCCAGGTTAGTCGTGTGGTGGCCTTTCAGTCGATCAGGTTATGGGGCTCAATCAATAGCTCTTCTGTAGTGGTTTTTAGTTGATTGGATTATGGGGTCCTGCAGACTGAAATCACGGAGAGGGGTGTTAGTCATTTCATGCGGGGTGTTGGTGCAGGGTTGTGTGCGTAGTGGTTGGTGCATCGTTGGGCGCAGGATGTGGGGTCCAATGTTCTTTCTAGAGATGGGGTTTGGTAAGAACCGTCTTGCGGGAGGTTTGGTGTTGGCCTTTGGTTAGGTCTTGTTCTGTATGGTGTTGATTGTGTCGGGTGTTTGGCATGTAATGTCGTAACGGGTTGTGTGGCATCGTTATGGGGAACATCATGGTTACACATGCTTTAGTGCTTGTAAAACTCTAGTTAGTTTTATTCGCGCATGTGGTAGGATGGATATCTGGTCATATGTGATCTTATGTGGTTTAGATGCACTTAAAACTTTGGTTTTATATATGCATGTGTTGCACTGGTTGAAACTCTGATTATAAGGTTGCATATGTTGGGGCGGATATTGGTCCCTTAGTGAAAGTTCATAAAGATGCATATGTTGGGGCGTATATTGGTCCTACGGTGAAAGTCCATGAAAATATGTATTGAGGGCGTATATTGGTCCTACGGTTTCAACCCGTGAAAATATATGTTAACTCTGGTTAACAAGGCATTACTTGGGGCTGAGGTCCCTCGGTAAAAGTCCGAGAAGGTGCAATAGTTGGGGTTAAGGTCTCTCGATAAAAGTTTGAGAAGGTGCAATGGTTGTATACGTTAGCTCTAATCAACAAGTAGTTGGGGCTGCGGTCCATCGGTGAAAGTCCGAGAAGGTGCATTAGTTGGGGCTGAGGTCCCTCGGTGAAAGCCTGAAAAGATACATGGATTACATGTGATGCATTATGACATGGATAGAATCATTTGCAAACTGTATTTAAGACTCGTGTGAGTTGTAACACCCCGGTCCGGATCCTAGTAGTAATCACCTAGATTGTAACAACCCGGCCTAGACCCTAGTTGTAACAGCCCGGACTGTAACTACCCATAGAGCGATTTAACCCAACCCTAATATTAGCGACAGATAGACAATGAGAGTTTAGGTCGCTGCATGAACGAGAGAAACCCTAACTCAACCTGAAACCCTAATTTGACTCGAAAACCCAAAAATGACCAAATACTCAGAGGCAAAACCCTATTACTCAAAAAAGTCCCAGAATAGTTTAAATTAAGTAAATAATATAAAATATAAAATTAAAAATTAAAAATTCTCCTAATTATGGTAAAATGACCATTTTACCCATAATATAGCAAAAAGTCCTAAAAATTCAAAAATTGACACATAGACATCCAAAAGTAGATATTTATATACAATTAGTAAATAAAAGAAAAAATAACAACGAAATGACCAAATTGCCCTTGCATGGCCGGTCACCTAGTAGAATGTGCCTAAAAATCTATTTTTTGCCTTTTTAAACTTAAAAATGAGAAAAAAAATGTAGAAATTAAGCATTGTTTTGACTTAATATTTTGTATACAAGTAATATATATAATAATATAATAATATAGGTCAACAAAAGTAAACAAATAATTATTTAAAATCTTTACACAATAAATAAGTCCAAAACGCCAATTCTAGTCAAAATAATTTAATTTACCTTAAAAACTTACACTTATTTAATTAATTACTATCGAAATTATGATAAATCATGAAAAGACTAAATTAATTATAAATACATTAATATAGTAAGTTTTAGTAGGTTTAGACACAAAAAAGTACATAAAGTTAATATTTTATACATTTTCTTTTACAAAAATGTACCAAAATACACTTTAAAATCCTAATTAAATGCAAAATCTGTTTTTGTCTACCCCAAACACTGCCATGGCCTAAATAGACCTGCCCAAGGTCTAATTTTGTAAGTCTCAAGCCACTCTCACCTCCCATGCAACCAATAACAGCTTAAAAAATTGAAATTTTAATTTCATGTAATAATTATCCTCCATTTTAAATTTTTTCTATAAAAATAAAGCACAAACCCCCCTTTTTCCTACATGTATTTCGGCCACAAGAGAGTGTGAGAGAGAAGTCCCAAATTTCTTTAAGTGTTCTCAAGAAAGAAGGAGAGAAGAAGGAAAAGTGAAGGAGAAATTAGGAGGAATCAAGGAAGAAAAGTCTAAAGCCAAGTCCTATTTTCCTTCAATCTTTGTAGCATCAAAAGAGGTAAGTAAACTCCCTAAAACTTTCTAATATTCTCTCATAAAATAACCTTCAATCCATCTCTATAATCAACCCAGAAAATAAAACAAAGAATGACTCAAAAAGGCGTTGTAGGAGTAGGTTATAGGCTGTTTATGTATGAACAAGTTTTGTACATGCTTGCATGTGTATATTTTTGAATTTTATGACTTAAACATGTTATGAAGTTTTGATTTATATGAGTTCAAGACATGCATGCAAAGAAAACACATCAAAAGTGCACATCACACAAGCTAAGCAACTAAACCTCTAAATAACCTAATTTTTTGGGCTTACCTACTTTTTGCCACCAACTTTAAAATATCGTAACTAAATGTAAAAAAATAGCCTTAAAGTGATTTTTGTGTCCAGATATAGCTTTTTGAGTTCTCTTTCATAAAAAATTCGTTTGAAGTGATTTTGTTGAGTAGAACTCCAGATGTGTATTTTTACCAAAGAATGTCAGATCTTGACCACTCTGAGTTACAGACCTAAAAACCCTAAGTTAGAGTGAGAAACGAGCTTGGGTCACAACATAAAATTTGTAGAGGATATATTTATCTTTCCTTCCACCAAAAATGAGCCAACAATATGGAGTATGGATGGTCAAAACACCTTTCAAAGTCACTATTGAGGTTCGGGGACTGACAGACCTCTCTGTCACATATTTTTATAAGACCCAAAACCAAACTTTTTAGAAGCTAAATCCAAAAGTGGTAAACATGAATATTGTAACTAACATATTAAACTAAATAATGAACAAAAATAAGCCCAAACTACCCTCGGATGATACCCCAAATGTTTTGAGCACTCTCTGTTAAAAACACATTCTGTAGACCCTTTTTAGGCTGACTGAACCCTTGTTATAAATTGGCCAAAATCTCAATTTTTTTCCAAATTACTTGCCTTAGCACAAAACATGAAACTTGTAAGGGACACCTTGAAGTAAGACCTCTCCAAACTTCAGACCTATATCCCTTGAATTGATACCCCAAAACCGTGGCCAACAGAGACCCAATTTCAGTGTTTTTCTCTGTAAAATGCTGAACGGTTTTTATTTAAATAAAATAAATGACCCCCTTACCTTAGGATCTGACCGTAGTGATAAATACAAAAGTGGTAGAAAATATTTTTATCTAAGTGGTGTTAAAATATCATAAATTAAATCTTGGTCTAAGTACTTAAAAATACTGTCACAACTTTAAAACTAGCAATTAAACTTGTACTTAAAATTGGCTAAATGTACTAGTGGTATGTTACTTATGGGACTTGAGTATGTGAACCTTATATGAATTTTGTGAGTAATTAGTGTATGAAAATAATACTATTGATAAAATGAACTCATGCCGATGGTTCGATTCTATATTATATAAATTGTGACTATGATTCGCATGTTTATACTTGATACTTTAGCAAGTTGTACCATGTGCTATATCATATTTATATGTCATGCTATGATTAATTGCACACGAGAAGTATATTGCACATCATGAACATTCCTACATGTCATCTTGGGTTATCAAAGTCCCTTCCGTATCCTTCAATTGGGTTAAGTAACATGGAAATCATCTATTCAGTGGTTGTAGATCTAGGACGTCCCTGGTTGTCATATTTAAAATTAAATTAGAGGTCTTTATTATAAAAAGAGGGATTTAGGCACCATGGGTTCATCACTAGCTTTAATTAGACTTTGGATTAACGCTTAATGAATATCCTAGTACTTAATGTGGGACGGTTGGCCCATATAAGAATGGCCGATAATTGGGTGGCCCGCCCCCACACCGTTGCCATTGAGTAAAACGGCTGAGGCATATAGCCAAGGCGAGCATTTACCTTTCGCAACGAGGTTAGGATAGGTTAAGTGATTAATGTACCATCAAGTCTAGTCTGTAATTCTTGGCGTATAATTTATGATACTGTTCTGGAAGTACTTGGGTTGAGCAATTGCACTGCATTCATTTGGATCACACACTCGCACACTTGTTCTTATATATGCTTGCTTTGTCGAAAATAATAAATGGTCTATCTCTTTTTCTTTAAATTTTGTATTGGGTATTATACGATATGTATTGTAGGATATTTTATTGTGAGTTTGTTAAACGGTTTAGAAAATTTACTTCTGAACTCTAGCTCATGGCATTCGTGCCACAGATGAAAACAAAGAAATATTTGAAGAAGGCGGGTTCGTTGAAGGAGAAGATTTTGTGGAAGAGAGAGAGTGGTAGGATCCAGCAGACCCCAACAGTGCCACTTGAAGACGTAGGATATTTGCTTTTTGATATTTTGTTCAGTTTTCCACAAACATTTTGTAACTTTTGGATAACTGTAATCATTAAGTATTTTAAACAAATTATGAACCGTTACTTATCATATGTAATTATGAATATTCGACTAGAATATGTCCCTTATTTATAGTTACGTATGTCCCTACATGCACGGGAAATGGGGCGTCACATGAGTCGTGGTATAAAACTGATTTCAAACCGTTTTCGTGGATCTTGTAAGTCAAAAAGGGTTATTATCCTTGCATCTCAGTGAATGTGATAGAACTGTTATTCAGGCTTGTAAAAGTCGATTTATATATATATATTTGTGTTGCATGTGGGGCTCGTGGGAGTCTTGACTCATAGGAGTCTATCTTTGCTAGTAAAGCATTATACTATATCTATATATCAAATTATTTTTCTAGGCTCTGATGAGTCGTGATACACAATCGTTTTCAAAAACTTTATTCCTTGAGATTCTTGGGAATCCTCGTATAAAACTGTTTTCGAAATGTTTTTCCTTCTGAGACTCGTATGAGTTCAGATCCAAAATCGCTTTCAAAACTGTTCTTGTGGCTCATATGAGTCGAAAACTATACCTCGTTTTTCGAGCATGTTTTGTTTATAATGTATGCTTCTTTAGTTTCTGATGAGTTTTGGCTCATGGTGTGGGATTTGAAACGTTTTTCAGGTATCAGTTGCATAAGTTGATTCGGAGGAGCCGAAAAAGCGAAAGATCTGTAGTCTTCATTTTTGTTCTTTTTGAACCATGTATGCTTATAGCATATTTTTCGGTGTTGAAACCGTATTATGTAAGTCTTTTGACGGTTATTTTTAATTCTTGTATATTCTCCTTTGTGAGTAAACATCAGGTTAGGTATTGTATATGATTGCTTATTGATGTTTTACGTGACCCGGAGTTTGGAGTGTGACATCTCCAGTATTTAATCATTACTTTTTTCTAAAAAGACCCTGCACTTTTAATATTTTAACATTATATGCCAATAATTGCTGCCTAGTGGGCAGTAGTTAAACAAACCGTAATTAATTCTAGCCATATTGGTGGAGTTGAAAAATAGTTCGTAAAGTTGTAATACTTTAGGATATCACATTTCATATGATATTATTTATTTCTATATAATCTTTTATGCGCCGTGTAATTGATTCGAGAATTATAGTAAGCAAAACAATTTACATACTAAAAAAATATATGGAACCCCACCATCTTTCACCCTTATCAACAAACAATGCACTAAAAAAATTGTAAGACTCGTCATTATTCACATTCTCCACAAGGACGGACGCAAAATTTTAATTTAAAAAAAGAGAATTATTCTTATAAACTCTTAGGAGTTCATATATTAAATTTTAAAAAAAAATATAGATGAATAAACCTATATAATCTTCAAATATTTTAAAGTAATACTACTACAATAGTGAATTTTTTAAAAATTTAGAGAAGGCGGCCGCCCCTATCTGCCCCCCTTGGACGTCTATGATTATCCTAATCTGTCTTCATCCAAAAAACAGAGAAGACCACTGACTATATATAAGATTTTGACTATGTTTGGTAAAGTCGCACAAGAATTGTTTAGTTAAAAAGTAACTTAAGTTGCTGAACACAGAAAAAATATTCTGTTTTGAGAGTTGACTTCTATGTGATTTTAAGTAAAAAGATAAAAAAAATTGACTTTAAATTGAGCCAAACGAGAACTTTATAAACCTAGAGAATTAGCTCTCTTCATTTATTAATTTTGGCAGTTCTTGCATAGGAAAAGCTTGGCTACACTTTGCTTGCTTTGATGAAATTCTTTCCTCTGAATCTCCATGGATTGCGGCTGAATGGACTTATTGCAGTAGCTAAACAGAAATGTGAAAAATTCCATTGAAACATATATCTGATACCTTGAAAATAGGTAGGGTAAGCTTCAAGATTATGTCACACGCTCACAGCAGTGGAAGAAATGAAGGTGGCCAACTTGCCAATGGGCTCCACTTTGAATCATTAAATGAATGACTGAAATTTCTAATAGTGCCATGTATGCATCATTATATGATGATAAGAATGCTCCAAATTAATCACTCTCCAAGCAAAATATTGATAGCTTCAGGTTAAACTCTTACTCTAAATATAACTCCTAGACTAGAATGTAACCATTGCTTTTGGTGAACTCAGAGAACAGTATTTAAGATAGCAAAAGATGTATGCCCTTTTAAATTGGGTTTTCAAATTAGTGTGTGTGCACGTGCACGCAGGCACATGTGAGAGTGAGGGAGAGACAAAGGATTATAAATTGTGGTATCACAATACATATGGGCATCTGTACTACAATTATTTATCGGTTAATATCGGACAATATTGGCTAACACAACAGTAAAAATCAGTATTGAAGGTCCGAAATTTCGTTACGTATTGACTGATACGATACTAACGGTCGGTATTTAAAACACTCAGAGATCACGATCCATGATGTTAAGATATGACCCATGAATCAAGAAAGAGATCCCAAGGAAAAATAAATGAACAATAAACATGCAAAACATATTACAATATCCCTCTAAAACCTTTCCTCTGAACACCACATTTGCACCGGGAGGTAAATAAATTTAAGATCCTTTATACAAAAACCAAACTGAATCCCATCAGGATCAATAATTCTAGAGATACCTTCTGAACCTCCATGCTGAAATCGAAAAAAGAGGGGTATTTTGCCAGCATATTACCAAACAACCTTTCTCTTCTTTTATTTTATACCCATCATACCCATAGCTCTGCAACAACCTAGTTGCCTGCAGCATCCCATGGTAACTCAAAGGGACTCTTCTGAACCCGGCCAGCTCAAACCTCGAAATCCATTTCTCAAGTTTTTCATGTCTCTCCTTTCGTTCGAGCCCCTCACATGCTATTATGTTCTTAATTTCCTCTCCAAAAAGCACCTTCTCAACTTTTTGACGCTCTACCGATGCCTCCCTTGGCACAGTCGATTCCAAGCAATCGAATAACGCTGCATAAAAGTTCAATGCCTCTGTGACTCTATCCATTAAGCTATGGACATTATGGTTTGATTCTTGTTCAGTCACCACCATCAGCTTTGGGGAAAGGCCTCTCAAGGCATTGAGAAAACTTCCCATCTTTGGTGAAGAGGGAAAAGATAATGGTGATGTCGATGATGCTGAATCGAGACTTGGGCTGTACAAAGTGCTACAAACATCTTTCTGAAGAAAATCTCCTAAAGTGTGTGGGTTCACCTGCAAGACTCTTTGCAGGTGAACCGAACTCAAGCTCTTGGATGCAAATGGGCTGTTCCTTCTTAACATCTCGTCATCAAAGGCCAAGAGGGAATGCAGCCGTAGCACGGAGCTGATTGCAAGAGCTTCTCCTGTCTTAACATGCAAACATTCGATATCAAGATTCTCCAACTTGCTAACTATGGGGTTGAATTGGAACGGGATGTCCAACTTCTCAGCCTCATCGTTCAACTGATGAGCCATTAGGTCCAACACCTCTTTCTGTTCATGAATGCCCGTAATCCTTAAATGAGGCGGTCCTTCAGGACGAGCACTTAATGCCTGCAGAAGATCAATCCACTGAGCAGGCTCAAAACAATGGAGATCAATGATATGAACCACCTTCTCCCCTTCCATGGCTTCAATAATTGCCAGGTTTGTGATCACATATGCGAGTCTTAAGAAAGGACAGAGCTCAAAGAACAATCTCTGGATGAAAATTTCTTCAGAGACCAATGATATTTTGGTAGAATTGAG
Source organism: Heliamphora pulchella (assembly GCA_032270985.1). Lineage (NCBI taxonomy): Eukaryota > Viridiplantae > Streptophyta > Magnoliopsida > Ericales > Sarraceniaceae > Heliamphora > Heliamphora pulchella. Next base: position 3,485,041 of record JAULJZ010000022.1, on the reverse strand, counting down.
GGCCTTATGCAAACCAGGCCAACCTTTAAGCATTCTATCGGCAAGTGCTTCGGTGAAGTAAGCAGCAATTCTCTGCATCGTATCGCCATGAGGAGAGGCGAGATGGGAAATGTGATCGAGACCAATATTGGCATTCTCGACACTACCTGCAGCGACGTGGTTAGCACAGGCGACGAGAAGCTGGATCAGGCACAAACCTCTCTCCTCAGATTTCAACTCCCTCAGCCATGGATATGGTGAACCTAAACCAGGTGAAAGTGACATCAGGGAAAAGAGCTGAAGAGGTGACGAACTTAAAGACGACGATCCCTCCTCTTGAACCATACCTGCCTTACCACCGAGATTTAACTCTAGCTGCCAAAAAGTGGGATCTGAAATGTAAGATATAGTCACAATTAGACAGGTGAAGCAGAATAGATTTAAACGGCACGAAAATTCTACATCAACCCTTTGTTTCGTTAGAAAAAAACTAGTGACAAGAAAGAAAGAAAACTTCAAAATCTCTTCCTCTTGCTGTTTTTCTTCACTAAACTTCTGGTGGTTGTGGATAATAATAAGGAAAATGTAAAGAAAAGTACAAAACTTCCCTAATTAATGCTCTGGAAATGACGCGAGTTCCAAATGAAGTCAACCCAACTATGCTAACTGGTTGAATAGTCTTAAGTCAGCACGGGATTCCAAATACCTTGAAATGATCACGATTCTGAAAGGTTCGGATTTTCACTTTTTTCACTAACATTTCCCAGCAGCCAAACAGTTTAAAAATTAACAAAATTTGCTTTTACTAGAAAACATGCAAGCTGAATCTCAAACTCTCATTTCATTTAATTTTCCAACATAACGAAGAGTTTGTTTCGGTATCAGCAATATCAACTTAATATTCTGAATGACAAGATCACTTTGAACAAATTTTAAAGGGGGAGAATGAAAATACATAAAGCAACAAAGGATATAATTATTTCCGGGAAACATGGACAGAGCAAGAAGAAGAGAAGTACCAGTAACAGTTCAAAAGCCAAATCCTTGAGTAACCAACCAAACACATCATCAAATTCAAATTCCTAAATGGGGTTTCTAACATTTCGAATACCCAGAAAAACCCATATGGAAATTTCCAGGCTTGCACACACACACTCTCCTTATCTGTGGAAGTAGTTGGGAATAGGGTTTCTCTGGTTGTAGGGTTTTGTTTTAGAGTGGTATTTGGAATTAAAGGCTCTATGTGTTGAAGGACTTTTTCCATGGCTGCTTTGATGACTGTTTTTTTGTCCTCATTAATTTGTTGTCCTTTAGCCTTTCGTTTGAATTAAAAAATTTAGAAGGAAAGTGAATGATTTAAAAAGAAAAAATTAATTATAGTGTTATTTGAATTAATTTTTACAAAGAAAAAAAAGTAAATGGAAGGAAAATAAAGAAAAAATGATCCACTTGTAAAAAAAAAAAATTCCCTCCAAAATTGGAAGAAAAACGATGAAAATTGAATGGTTGGATATGATTATTTTTATAATACCAATTATAGGCTTTTATGTTTGTATTAAAAATAATAATTTAAACTAATATAAAAATATTATAAAAGTAAATAAGTATTAAACATTTCATTTCCTTTTATTAATTATTATCAAATAAATAAAAGGAGAAAAATAATACTCTGATTACTCTTTTAACTAACCAAACAAGAAAAAAAATAGTTGTCACACTTTCTCTTTTCTTTCTTTCCCTTTCCCTCATAATTAGCATTCCCCTTCACTACTGTGGGAGAGGTTCCTCTGCCATTTAATGCTTTGATCCAGTGCTTAAAACGACACGTTTTGCTTAGAATAACATCGTTTTAAGTACTACACAATACATTACATGTTAATAATATAAACTAAAATTCATATTAATGGAGAACTAAAAATATTTTCATCGCTATGTGTGGGTATACTATATTCTTATAATGTTCTCATTATTTCTCATAATAACATAGATATATTGGCGTAAATAATGGTAATTTAAAATTTAAAATCACGTAAAAAATAAAAATATATATATAGTCTATATACACATAACCTGTTACATGTATAAAAAAAAGTCAAAATCACAATAAAATAAATAATAGTGTAGATATTAATGTAAATAGTAATATTTTCTAATATAGCAGGAATATATTGACGTAAATAATTAGCATTATAAAACAAAATCAAAATCACAATTAAGTAGACAATGATGCAAATAGTAAAATCCTCTAATATAGCATGACTATATTAACGTAAATAATGACTATTCGAAAATCAAAATTACATAAAAAAATTTATATATATATATATATATATATATATATATAT
>JAULJZ010000022.1:3462783-3474084 GCA_032270985.1 Heliamphora pulchella | reverse complement strand
CGGCTATTCTAACCTTATCCTTACCAGAACAAGTGGAATAAGAAGAAAATAAAGTAGAAGAGCCAGTCATATGATCAATGGCACCGGAGTCAATGATCCACGGAGTAGAAGAGGCAATTGCACTAAGTGCAATAAGAGATATACCTAAATGAGCAAAGTTAGAAGAGGAAGGAGAGGCAGTGAAAGAGGAAATATCAACCCCAATCATCAGGCACCTGAGAGTAGTTAACTCCGCCTCAGAAAAAGGACCAATCTCACCGGATGTGCTAGTAGGGAGCTCAGAGAGATGAGCGTGGGAGCGAGTAAGTCCACTACGCCCACCACCGCGTCCACCGCCACGTCCAGGAGTGGGACGACCATGTAACTTTCAACAATGATCAATAGTATGACGAGATTTACCACAATGGTCATAATGCAGCTGATCCCGGGCGACAGAGCCATTCTTCTCCCCAGACTTAATATGACTAGACGGGCCGGTGCGATGAAGAGATGTGACTGTTAACACAGCGTTCCTAACCGGAAATAGGAACCATAACATGACGATGACTCTCTTCTTGCGGAACATAGGCGTATACTTGTCGCATGGTGGGAAATGGATTGCGACCCAAAATCTGGACACGGATCGGATCATAATCAACATGAAGACCGGCAAAAAAGTCATATACCCGCTCTTTCTCCACCATCTTCTGAAAAGCAGCAGCATCAGTAGTACAAACAGCATGGAAGTCCTGATGATAATCAATCTCACCCCACAGGCTAGTCAACTCAGCGTAATACTGAGCCAATGAGTGGTCTCTCTGTTCTAACCCACGGAGTTTCTTCCTCAACTCATACAACTGGGCATCATTGCCAGTCTGTGAGTAAGTCTGAGCAGCAACGGACCAAATCTGATGTACAATATCCAAAAATAAGAAACTACGACTAATAGAGGGCTGCATAGAGTGTAACAACCAGGACATAATAAGAGCATTTTCCTCTATCCAGCGTATACGAAAAGAACCAATGACTGTGAGCTATTTGGTTTCACTAGTGATATACCCAGGCATACCGTGAGCGGTGATGGCTAAACTGCAAGAATGCGACCAAATTAAATAATTGCTACCATCCAGCTTGACAAGACTAATCTAAAGGGACGGATCATCATTAGAAATCCCTGAACGAGTCAATCCAGTGTCTTCATGACTACTAGAAAGTTTTCCTGTATCAGACATAGCGATAGGAACTCAAAAACAAGCAGACCAAAACGGATGGGAGTAATGGACATAAAACAGATGCAAATCAAGTAGACTTGACCCAGCAGAGTATCAATAAGATCCAGAATATCATACCAATCGCAGCAAAGCCAAACAAAAGGAGCCTAAGAGACGACTGGAAACTTCAATCGAACATCCAAGAACTTGAATCAATGTTAGTGAACCCTTACAGAACCGAAAGCATCTGAAATCGACTGAAACAAAGCAGGGAAGGCAAGACAGCTGCGAAAGTCACGCGAAAACAGTCGCGACATCGACGAAAAAGTCCAACCCGAGCTTGAAATCAACTCCGAACATCAAATAAGGTTGATTCAAACCTCATAAACTCCTAGTCGGCACCCATAAAGGAGGAACAGACCATCAATTGAAGGAAACGACGGCACAATCGCGATTTGTATGAACAAACCCTAGCGGCGCCGAAAGTTTGAAAATTTAGGGAAAACTATGAAACAATTATGAAAAAATTGAAAAAAATCACAAATCGAGTTTTGGGACCCAGACAATCATCAAGTTTGTTTTTTTTTTTTTTGTTACAGTTTCGAAATCAGACATTTGAGAGGAAACAAAAAATGAAAAAAGAAGAAGGATTGCTAAGAAGTTTACGTAGGATCAAACTCTAATACCATGTTAGAGTTATTGAAAAGAGTAAGAGAGAAAAGGAGGAAGAGAGAGAATGAGAAAAACAATGAATAAGAACACAAAACTTAGGGTTTACACCCTATTCATTATTATTTATAATAAGATCAAAAAAATACTAAAAGTACAATAATACCTTTAACTTAACAATTACAAAGAAACATGAAACAGAAAGCATAGACTTGATGCTTTGCAGCATATAAATGCAAGTATCAAATAAATAAATGGATTACATAAATCAACTTCCTTCTAGGAAAGAGAAGACCTGATAAAAAAAAAGATTAACAAACTTGCAAGAAAAATTGAACTTTGAGACAACTAATTTCAGAATAATTCAGATATAATCAGGGCAGTATAATGTCATCAACACACTACCCCAAAATGGTAAAAGTTGACACTGTTGAGGAAACTACAACAAATGATCAGAAATTACTAACCCCTGAGTAGCAAATTGCTCCCGATCATCCAATATCAAAATTACATCATATGCCTCCTCAAACCTTTCTCCGAATATTAAAGGCGGCATAGGTAAATCATTTATGTTAGCTTCTGGATAACCCTACAACATCCAGTAGAAAGAGGAGCCATAATTTATTAAGTGTTTTTTAGATCTTGAAATATGTGAATCACATAGCATAAGTACACAAAAAGGAAAATCATAAGCATAGTTATCAGACTCAATTCTCAAGCACCCAGTGGCGTCTGACAAATAAAAGATCAGAACTCAATAAATAATGAAATTCACCCTGGTTATCTATAAGGTGAAAATTTCTAAGGCTTTCAGAAATCCTATTTTCACCGTGCTAGACTAAGGGGATGGATCATTAAAAGTTAAAAGATAAACTGCAATAGATTGCTTTAAAAAGAAGTTAAATCTGTATATTTTGGACATTAGTGTCCTATTAGCAGCTGTTAGCAGGCAATGTTGTAGAATGCCCTGAACCATCAATCATGCGCCACTTGTGCAGGTGACTTTAAAAAATCTTGATTTTACTCAGGCTAAGACGCGGAAAGCTCATTAAAAATTGCCAGAAAAGTCTTTCACACGAGGTTCAATCCTTATATTGTTGGCATTAGTACCTTGTATTCCCGTTAGCATGCAATATGGTAAAACGTGCTGCACCGGTGATCAGGTGCCATATATGCACGTAAGATTGCTTGAGAACATGATACATTAACGTAAGGTTCAGATGAATGATGTTCCCAGCAAAAGGTAGAATCATCAACTAAATCGCCACTTACATTTGATGAGCAAGCTCTCAAGGTAGAGCTATGTGCACTAAGACTTGAAGAGTTCGTAATATGTAATGCCCCACTGCAATCAGAATCCATCTGACTATTCTCCAGCATCACAAGATTTCCATGACCTGGACATTAACAGTGTACTCAATTAAGACGAAGTTTGAGTGAAAAAGAAGATCCTATGTTCCATGCATGATACATCACATTTGAGAGAAGCTTATTACCATCTCTAGATTTGCAAGTATTCGATGATGCAAGAAAATCCTCTCTTAGAGACTTGTGAGACTCCGAAGGCAACCCATAAACTTTTTCTTCTCGAAGATGACAGAGAACAGCTGGCCAGAGTGAAGAGGTTTCCTTGTTTTGCGATGTTTCTGAAACTTCGTTGAAGGCACAAAAAATTTGTTCCTTTGAGTACCCCAAACGCAAAAACTACAGGAAGGAACATAAATCAGTGGTATAATACCATAACACAAAATATGTACATACAACTGCACAGGACACAGCCCTTAAAACCAACAAGTCAACTTATAGAAACAATATGACCAGAAAAAAAATGAACAATAGGATACATTTGAAATTTCAAGCATGGTAAGCAAATGCTTTGTACTCCATAGCTATAACATCAACGTAAAGTTAAAATAAAGAGCAGAAGTACTGCCGCAGTAATGAACAAAAAGTATAGAAAGATGAGCAAGAACAACTCTCACATATAGTTGCCTAAAGGCCCCAAACATGTAGCAACAACATTAGTGAATTGAATTATACAAGTTACTCAGTTCAGTTTCTAATGACTTCTCCATGATGTGCTTCATACACATAGTCATCAAAATACTTAACCATAATTAAAAACAGAAGGAAATGACTATTTCCTGTTTTTTTTTTATCTTTTTGAACACAACCTTCAGTGCCTACTCAAATCGCTCCTTATATAACTATGCACCAATTCCAGTCTTATTACTTTGTTTCTTTTGCTCAAAATTTAATGAATGTCAATTTCATCGGTGGTTTATGGCTTACAAACAGGATTCTATAGTTATTAACATAAAAGTTCCTTATTATTTTCCTTCCAGAACACAATCAGCATGATCTTTAGTGAACAAGAATGTAGAAGATGTAAAGGACAAGAAGGTAAGGAAATTTCAATTACTCAAGTCTTAATTCTGATAAATAAATAAATAAATAAAAAGCTGTATGGACTAACTTATTGAAGGGCAGCCACGTGCACGAGGCTTCCACACAGTATGGAAAGGGTAGAATGTATGCAACCTTAGCCGCATACATTGTTTCCACGATTCAAACCCATGCCCCCTCCTAGTTTTGAGTAGCCATTTGGAAAGGGAAAGAATAATGATTTTGACTCCAGTCTTCCTTTGGCCACCACATTGTTTGAACTCTCGTAATCCATCGGTCAAACCAACAATTCTCTACTCAAAGAAATAGAATCTTTCCAGTATGTGGCTCCGTGGGCTACGAGTTCATCATTGGGGCAAGGCGAAAATGAACATAGGATCATGGCCCTTTTCTTCTTTCTTTTGTTTGTTCTGTTTTGTTGTGTGTGTGTCGTGACTTTGTAACCTCAACGTACTTTTTTTCTTACTATAGCAGATGCCTTCGCCACTTCAAACGGGCGCTTCGCCCCCATTTTTTATTAATTAGAAAGAGCAGGGCCTTACTTATTCAGGGGGGTGAAAGAAAAATAAAGGGATTAGGGAGCTTTATGATTGGAGAAAGGGAAGGGACATGGTTGGTGTGTCACTAGGTCGGTGGGGGAACCAAGTCTCAATGAAGCAACCTTATTGTTGCGCCAAGAACTACTCTTATCTAGACCTACTTATCTGGTTTAAAAACCAAAGATGCCACAATCAAAAACAAGTTTCTTGCAAGAAGTGGTGTTGGTGTTTCTAGTAGAAAGGTCAAGACAGGCAGAATTTATTCATAAAAAGTTTGACACCTACAGAACCGTGGACCACAAAATTTGGTAATACGAGAAAGAAGATAACTACGTAATAGCAGTAAAAACTAACAAGAGAAAATGTACACAAGAAGCTATAAATTGGGAAACAATAGTCTCAGAATAATATGATAAAATGGGGATGATAGACAAAAGCAACTAATGATTCCCTGCTAACAAAGATTTACAAACTGTTCAATTAGGACAGAAAATAAAAGAGAAGATAAATGCTTTAGAATCCTAATGTTTTGAAAGTTCGCTAGTTTCAGCAACAGGAAAAGGAAAGAGAAACAGTTGTTTTTGTGGTCACAATAGGTCTTATTTCAAATTGATCGCATATGCCACCTTTTTCTGAAACTAAGCTCCCCTATTACAACTCCCTGATCAACAAATACTATCACCTTAAACGTGAGCCTATTTGGAGTGACTTGGAGGGAGGTTTAAGTACATAAGAGAAGACCTAGCTGAGCCCTGTCCTTTTCCTATCAATCTCTCCACTTCTTTTCTAATCCAAACAAAAGAAATTGTGCTAGTATTATGTTATCTTCTTTTTTTACTTACCCTATTAAGAGATTCAGGGGGAACATCAATTGATTTCTTCAGCAAACATGAATTAACAGATTCCAATGTCACTTCTTCAGTGATATCAGAACGAACAAATTCTAAATTTGAAATTTTTCTTGTGTCCAGATCCGATACTCTTTCTGTTGTAATCAAATTCTCAGATGAATCAACCAGACCAGATCTCAAGAGACATTCACGTGCTGCTTCCCGACCTTCTTCAGTCAGCATGTATCTGCAGAATAAAGAGTTTCATGAACAGAGCACCAAGTTTTAGATGAACAACAGGACAAGACACAAGAAATCAGTAAGAGCCTAAACCACTAATCTATTTACAAGTAGAAGTGTAACATGTCAATGTGGTAGTGAGTCATGGGTACTATTCATACCGTTATACAAAGCAGCTGTGCCTTTATTCAGTGAATGCTCCTATTTTTACAGTAAAAAAATTCTTAAGGTTTAAGGGCATTAAGGGACATTTACACACAAAAAGTAGTTATATAACCTCCCCACCCTTTTTTATCTCCTTGTTCTTATTTATTTTACTCCACTTTCCAATCTCATTATTCTTTAGTCTCAGCCAATAAATGTTTTCCGATCTCATTATTCTTTACTCTTAGCCAATAAATTTTTTCTTTGTAATCGATTTTTTACATAACTATTACAAGATCTAAAAAAATCAGCTGCTCAAATTGAAGTTAAATTAATTTTCTTTATCAAGCACACGCATTTCTAAAATCATCTAGTTAGGCAATCAAATAGGGAAAACCTAGATGCATAATTACAAAAGCAAATTCCTACCTCAAAATAAATCACAATTTCCATGGGAACAGTCATCATCCATATTTGATTTAAATTAGTTTTACTAGTCAGCACCATTTGACCACCGTATGAAGCTACTTATTTTTAAAAAAAAATTGACCACCGTTTAAGGTTAAGAACTGAAACCCCCATGTCCATCTTTAACAAATACTAGCTTCATTTCAACCAGAAGGCAAGTCAAAGATGAGCGTAATAGAACAAAAAAGCAAACGATACTGCTTATCAAACATGAGCAAGTCAAAGATGAGCATAGTTGGAAGGTGAAGAAAGAAATGGCAATCATACTTTGCAGGGCAATTAGACTTTACAACCAATCCTTTACTTATTAAAGTCTTCATGCAATTCCATCCGCTGTACCAGTCCCTCGGTGAGCTTCCAAATTGTCCACGTTTTCCTTTTCCCTTTTCTGGCCTAAGAGCATTAAAGACAGTTAAGTAACCAAGATGACAATTCAAACTCATTGAAGACTATCAACGGGCAAAAATTAAAATAAATGCATTTACAGTAACTCGAATGAACATACAAAATTGGCACTCGAGATAGCCCACTTGCTTCAGCAGCATCAATCAGCTCCTGTTTACGCATAAAATCACTGCCACTCACAGTCCCCCTAGTATTTTAAAAAATATATATTCTCTGAGAAATTGCTTGACATAAATACATGGAAGAAAAGTTAAAGAAAACGTATAATAAACCTAATTAATAATTTGGTGTCTACCTGTAAAGAGTGATCAGCAGCGCATAGGCCACAGAATTCTTTTGTGGCGTATAGCGTTTATTTCCTTTCAATCTCTTCCCTAAATATGAAATAAATAGACAGAAAAAGAAAATCACTTATGGAAATAATTATGTAAGCCACAAAGAAAATTAGAGTTACCTTTTTTTGCCAAGGCATCATGATCAGAAGTACCAGAATCAGTCTCAAAAAACTCTTGCATGAGCCTCAAAATCCATTTCCCCACACCCCTACCACAAACAAAAGACAAACCATTGCAAAGCAAGGCATTAAATTCTCCTACCGTTTCTGGAGCTACTTACAGCCAGTTATCTATTACATAAGCAGAACCTTGACCTACATATGTCAATAAGAACCTATCTAGTGAAATGGCTGAAACAATTGCAAATCTTTTGCAAGAATACAAAGACTGCTTTACTTGGGAATATTCAGAAATGTGTGGTCTTGATAGGAATCTGATCAAGCACGAGTTACTGATCAAGCAAGACTTCAAACCGTACAAGCAACCGTCCACGCAGATTTCTCCTGAGAGAACATAACCTGTTCATTTCTCAAGGATCGAGTGCTCCTGCCCTTCCTCTTTAGGGCTCCTACTCCTACCCGATTATTTGGTCATTTGGAATCAAAACGAACATAACCCAGTTCATTCGATTACCATAGTGATCAACCCAATCCAAAATATGAACAGTAAAAGAAAGACATAATAACCTTTTGGGATGCAAAATTTTTTTGCTAGCAGTCCAGAATTTCCTCTTTATGTTTCTTCCCTACCCAATCTCCCCACCCACAAAAAAGGTGACAGGGAGGAGAAAAAAGAATCTCCAGCAGATTATTTTTTTTTACCACTACTAGTCTTATAACTCATCCAAAAATAAAGGAGAAAATCACACTTTGTCGAGTCCAACATGTATAATAAAATCTTGGTGTTAAAGCACAGAAGCTAGAGCCTATAGTTCTTGGCCGTGTTTTAACTTGTAAATGTTTTACATTGTAACTAATAGAAATAACCAAGAGTCGATATCTGTAGCCAGAGTTAATAACTTATTATTATTGTTATGGTAGTATTTTACTTTTTCTTGTCTTAAAGGGTATTATTGTAATAGATGTCGTTATGTGTTTTATATAAATAGATGCGAAGGGGGAAAACAAGTTAAGTTCTCAAAACCCAATCCTTATTCTTTCTGAACCCTAAATTCTCAATCTCTTGCACTTTAACTTGGTATCAAAGCAAAATATTGTGTTCAATATATACCTCTGATAATCACAAATTTCTTGACAAGCAAACATAGTTGTTGACGTCAACATATTAGGGTTGATGTCATGCTGATGTTAGCATTTGTATGGATGCCTATAGCTGTTGATCACGCCTCTCAACTCATCTCAATCTTCTCTCCTTCATAGTGATTTTTGCAAGATTTTTAGCGTTGTTCAAAGGCCCTTTTGGATTTCGGATTTTTTCATATCGGCGCTTTTTTGTTCGATCTCTCCACTGTTGGTGTTGAAAATACTGGTATGGGTCATATTTAGTGTTGATTTAGTGTTTTAAGTTAGTTTGGTTGTTCAATTTCTCTTAAACTCAATTGGCTCCTCAGTTTTTTAGCATCGAGGGTTTTATGTGTGCTTCGTTCTGTCTCTTGAGCTTTTTTTTTTTTGGTTTGGTTTTGGTTGACACAACTTCGTTGGGGAATCAAATGTTTTTAGTTTGGATTTGGGCCATCGTTACTGAATTCGTTGGCTACATTTTTTTCTTTGGCTCTTCATCTGCTTTTTTTTTTTTTTTTTTTTGGGTTCAATTGTTTTAATATAGCTAAAGATAAATTGATTCTGAAAGACAATGATATGCTCATATGTGTTACATCTAAGAATCTAAGTGGGCTTAATTATTTGTCCTAAGCTCACGCATTTAAAGTTTTCCACAAGGACAAGAAACAATTGAGTTTACTACATATGCTCGTCCTGTAGGCAATTCCAAGTTTGTCGATTGGAAAAGTTTGGATTCCGTTATTTTGGGTAAGTTACGGCATAGCCAAGAACCTCATATTGCCACTACTGCGAAATTTTACAATACCTCAAAGAAAATTTGGGACTCTCTTGATGACTCTTTCTCAAATCAAAGTAATGTCTCGTGCGTTTATAAACTTTATGAGCCAATTTTTATCACTAGGCAGTTTGGTAAGCTTTTGGGTAAATATTATGGCAGTTTGAAGAGTCACTGGGATCAGTTATTACATCATCATCCTTTTGGCTCGAATTTGCTGCAGTAGAGGTGCCATTTGGAGGATTTTATGATAGCATCTCTATTATCTAATTTGGATCTTGAGTTGCGAGAGGAGTTCAAAGGCCAGATTTTGGCCAGTGAGAGACCCACCACCGCTAATGCATATTCTCGGTTATTACATTCTTCTTTGGACCAATCGTTCATTGATCAACCTCAGTACGATGTTGTCTATCGCATCTTACTTTATTTGAAAAGTGCTCCCAATCGATGTTTGGTGTAACGACCCTTTGATTCTTTGTTTATTCATTGTTTTAGTGATACAGATTAGGATGGTAATCGTTCTTAGTGGCGGTCTATTTCCACCTATTGCACTTTCGTTAGTGGCAATCTTGTTAGTTGACGTAGTGAAAAGCAGTCAACGGTAACTCGTTCGAGTGCTGAAGCTAAGTACCATGCAATGGCCCATACAATATCCAAGATGTTGTAAGTGCGATCTCTTCTACTTAATTTTGGCATTACTACTCCTGATCATATGCAAATTGTTTTGCAACAATCAGGCTGCCATTTTCACTGTTAATGATTCACTCTTCCATAAGCGAACTAAGCATATCAAAGTTGATCGTCACTTTGTCTGGAATTTGTTGATGCAGAAGCATATTGTTACTCCTTATATTCGGTCAAAAGATCAACTAAATGATATCACCACCAAACCTTTAGCTCATTATTTTTTCCACCACTTGACTTTTAAGTTGAGCATATTTGATATCTATGCTCCAGCTTAAAGGAGAATGTTAGAGTAGTATTTTATTTTTTCATGTCTTAAGGGTATTATTGTAATAGATGTCGTGGTATGTTTTATATAAATAGATTAGATGTGAGGGAAGGAAACAAGTTAAGTTCCCAAAGGCCAAAACCCCATTCTCTTCTTCTTTCTTAACCCTAAATTCTCAATCTCTTGCACTTTAGCTATTATTAATACATTCTGATAAAAAAAAACTATTATTATTTTTATTTTATTTTTTTATGAGCCAGAGTCCATAGTCAACATATGTTGAAGGAAGTTATTGCATGTTTCCTTCAACATATGCACTTAACTATCCAATGGTTTCAAAATCAAGTATTTGACCCCATTATAATTTTAAATATATGCAAGGATCTGCCCAACCATTATCCTCCTAAGAAGAATAGACACATCTTCTGGCCTCACGCATCAGTATCCAACACACCTGGGACACGATCACGTTCCGAACACTAGTTGGACACGCTCAAATACAAGTCATTCTTTATAATATTTTTTGGATCGGACACGTTGGCAACATGCTTAGACACACTGAGGAAATGGCAGCCGAAGATATGTTTAGGATCAAAATCGAATTTAAAAATGAAATTTTAAAAAAGTTGAGCCAAGGTCAAAAGTGTAGAATGAATAACTAGACAAATAAAAATCTTTTTTCAAGTGAAAAGGTAATTTTTTTTTTTTGGTTGATGTAATATTTATAATCACATAACATATGTAGTTGCCAATTATGGATAATCTTTTGGATGTATGAAGCCAAATAGTAGAATTATGAAATTATAAACGAAGAATGCAAATGCTTCTATAGATGCTTAGTTCTTGAACTTCAATTCAGTAGCTTTATTATCTTCATAAGTGTTAGAAAAGAGATAAAGAATACAGGAAAGCGTGTATCTCATTGTGAGACATACACACGTATTTATTAAGGAAATGAGAGCCTACAATAGTTACTGTGGACATCCCCACAGGTTATTATTATTACTTAACACCTTAATACTAAATATATATTAACACCCCTCTCAAGTTGGAGCATATATATCAATCATGCCCAACATGTTACAAATATAGTGAACCCGAGGTCCA
>JAULJZ010000022.1:3440917-3462683 GCA_032270985.1 Heliamphora pulchella | reverse complement strand
GATCATAGCCTTTCTTTTATCTTTATACTAAGACAATATAAGTTTTCACCTTCTTATTTATAAGGTAGAGATAAAGTTTCTTTACTTTCGATGTGGGACAAATAGAATGCCAAATATAACAACCTATATATATATATAACATACTGTGTTTTTGTCTTTAATGTTCATGGGCATGGTTCCAAATATATTTTCTTAAGTAGATTGGTTTATTACTTAAGGCTCAAGTTTGTTATTTATGTAAAATAATAAAATTTATTTAATATTTATAACTACATAATCAAAAAAACTTTTGTTTAATTATTTTAAAAAAAATTATATTATTATTAATTTATTTGTAAGTAAATGTAGTAGATTTATATAGCTACAATTATAGATTAACATAAAATTTTGAATAAATAATAAATTTGACCATCTCTAAATACTGAACAAATTCAATTAAAAATAATAATTTGAAAATCTTTTGTCATGTTGAGGGACGGTAATATTAATTTTTTAATTATAAAATCTAAAATAAATTAATAGAGTTATAATGGTAAAATTTCTTTCACCGTTAAAATCGTTACGGAGACAACATTAATAAGAGAGATTAGTATAATTTTAAAAATTAAGAGAAATTTGATTGTATTTGTCAGATACTTTAAGGGAGATTAATTGAGGGTGTTTGGCATTACTAAAACTAGTAAATTTTAAATTATAACTTGTAGTATAAGTTGTGAGTATTTGATAAATATGTTAGTTCATAACTAAAATAAAAAAAATTAATTATAGCCTGTGTGATATAAATTGTTAGCGTTTAGAAAAAATTATAATTTAATACTAAAATTAGTAAAAAAAATTAAAAATTAATAAAAAAAATCTTGCCAAACACCCCCAATGTAACCCAAATAAAAACTAGTCACGTGGAACAAAAGCCAGCTCAAAGTAAAATCACGCTTTCGCCCGAAGAGAAAACAGTCTCTACCTTAGCTGCCAACGGACTAAAACAAGCAGTAATTATTCAGTGCTTCCGGAGCACAATATGATAAATTTATGTGGTATTTGTAATTAATATAATAGTGATAAATTTTATAGTAAAAATATAATAACTTATTTTTGTTGGATAATTAAAAAATAAAAAATAAAAAATAATTCATATTATATAAATTACGATTATTTATTTATCAGAAATACTATATATTATTATTTTTATAATATTGACCTCGTTTGGGAGGACATGGGTTTTAACTTATTTGGTTTATAAGTCATAAAATAAGTCACGTGGTTTGAGTAACAAAATAAATCAAAAACAAAGAAATAAGTAAATAAACAAATAAACTAATAAGCTCATTTAAATAATTAAATAAGTCAAAATAAGTCAAATAAAATAACTTATAAACCAAATAAAGTGACTTATAAACTAAATAAGAAAATAAGTCAATGATCACCTAAACGACCTGATTTATTTATTTTTTAATTTATTTATTAATAAATAAATAAGTCAATAAATTAACTACTCAAACAAAACCGTTTAGAAGTAGATAATAATTTGCAAAAAAAAAAAAGAAATGGTCGCACAAGTGAACAATCTTTGCATGAGTATCTTAACATGCGTCAAAGTAGCCGTTACACCTTCCCCTTCCATTTAAATATACAAAATTTATTCCAGCAAGAAATCCGTGTTTTCAGGCTTAACCTGCCCCGACCCCTCTCTCAGGAATATGGCGTGCTTGCTATGATTTATGAGGCACACCACGCTTGAATGGATACGGTTTTTAAATATATTTTTTTTTATAATTTAATTTATTTATTATTTAAAATTTGTTGAATTTGTTATTAATGTGAAAATAAAATTAATTTAATATTTTTAACTATATAATTAGATTATATTTACTTACAAATAAATAAATAATAAATATAATATTTTAAAAATTAATTAAACAAAAATTTTCAATCGCATGTCTATAAATATTTAGAATAATTTTTTTTTACAAAAATAACAAATTGAATAAGTTCTATATAATAAAGAATTTTAATTAAAAAATATATTTAAAAGTAGCATATTCTAAAACCAAAGAAGCATGCACTTTTCTTAAAGTCAATTCACGCACTCTTAGAACTCGTTTAGTATTTTAGATAAATTGGAATAAAATGTGAATAATAAATAATATTGTAGGTCTTTTATATGTGTTTTTTAATATAAAGAAATCATAGAATAAATTATATATATAAGTAAGAAATTTAATTTATATTTTGTTAGAGTAAAATAAAAAATATAATAAAAATTATAAAATTATTTTGAATCGCTAAATAAAAAAAAAGATAATTTAAAGCTAGTACACCCCTTTCCAATAAGACTCACATATTTTCAATGCTAATATCTCCCTTTTCAATTTTCTATTTATAATACAAATTATAAGGGTATTAATGTTAATAGGTGTCCAATGTGACTTTCTCTCTCTATTTGTAATTTAAATTCAACATTTTTTTTTCTTTTATTTCAAATTCCAAATTTGTGTTTATTTTTTATTAAATATATATTTTTAATATATATGTAAATTACATATTTTGTTACTTTTAGTTTAAATTAATTGCATGCTTAATGAAAAATATTTTGAATATCTACCTTAATAATTGAAAAATTATTTTTTATTTAAATTAATTTTATAATTAAATTATGTTTAAAGTGCGGCACGATTAATTACTAGTTCCAAACAAGCCCTTACCGCCCTCTCTCACTGCTCCGCTCCACCCTCTCCCTCTCTATATGTATCTACCCATATATCTATGTAGACTGTAGACTATAGACTAGCTATATACTTTGCTCGTTCTCTCCGTTCCTCACTCAATCCTCCTCATCCCCTTCCCTTCCCCCTTTCTCAGAATAAGGATATTGAATCAAAGACAATATGTTTAACTCAACGAACCATCCTGTTTCAGAGACCCCTCTCTCAACCCCATTGTTATCTGCTACAACAAGCAGTAGCGGAACGAGCAGCGACGCCGACGACAGCCCCGCAACGTCCCATCGATTCGAGCTCAAAGACGCCGTCAACTACCAAAGCCCAACCGCTCCCATTTGCGGCTTCAGCTCTTACCGATCCCTGGCAGTCCTCCACGGCCACATCGGTTCGGTTTCTTCCCTTGCCTTGTGCGGCGAATTCATTATCAGCGCGTCGCAGGCCAAAGACATCATCGTTTGGCAACAGCCCGATCTCAGGCAGTTCACCAAGTTCGGACAAGGCGACGGCTCCGTCAAAGCCCTCGTCACGGTCGCCAACAAGGTCTTCACGGCGCACCAAGACAGCAGAATCAGGGTTTGGAAGGTGTCGAGAAGCTCCGAGAATGTGTTCAAACTCGTCGATTCGCTTCCCACCACGAAGGACTATTTGGGGAAGTTCATGAAGCAGAGCAATTACGTGCAGACCCGGAGGCACCACAGGCGTTTGTGGATCGAACACGCCGACAGTATTTCTTGCTTGGCGGTGCATAATGGGCTGATTTATTCGGGTTCCTGGGATAAGACTCTCAAAGTTTGGAGGATTTCGGATTTGAAGTGTTTGGAATCAATCAAGGCTCATGACGATGCCATTAATGGATTGATTGCGAGCAGGGGAATTGTGTATTCGGCTTCCGCGGACGGGAAGATCAAGGCATGGGGAAAGGAGGGAAAATCTTCCCATTTGCTAAAAGGGATCTTGGAGGGTCATAAGGATGTGTCATTGAACTCCGTGGTCGCGGCCGAGGACGGAAGGTTGGTTTATGGAGGGGGCTCAGATGGGTTTGTGATGGGGTGGTTGAGAACTGAGGAATTCAATATTTGGAAGATTGTTTCTGAGGTGAAAGCACATCAAATGGCTGTTTTGTGTATGCATCTGGTGGGGGACTATCTGTGCAGTGGATCCGCCGATAAGAGCATCGGCATATGGAAGAGAGAGGTGGGGGGTGGACTAAGCAGAGTTGGGGTCATAATAGGCCATGAGGGGCCAGTGAAGTGTTTGCAGGCATCACCAGTTAGTGTTGGGGGTGGGTTCATGCTCTATAGTGGAAGCCTTGACAAAAGCCTAAGAGTTTGGTGGGTTGCCGAGAACTCTATCAGGAAAGAGGAATCAATCCTAGGCCTCCACCACAAAGGATAGAGGAAAATTCTAGAGTCTTGTGTTAGGTTGAATTTCTGAGTTTGTGAGTGATGAAGCACTGGTCCCTTTTTTTTCAGTGTCTCTAGTGCTTTACAAATCTAGGTTTTTTTCTTTTTCCATCTTGAAGTTGGTTTTCAGAGTTTTGAGTCATTAGAGTTTTGGGATCAATGGAAAGGTTCTGGATGTAAATGTTTAGGAAGCCATCAAGGGGGATATAACAGAAGGAAGTGCACAGATAGCATCACAGAACTGAATCCACCCTTCTCACAAGGGTTGGGTCTCACTACATAGTGTGATCCCACCTGAGAAAAATATGTCCGGTTCCGCGATACATATCTGTATATATAGCAAAACCCATCACAGAATGTGCTTTTTCTTTCTTTTTCTTTAATCTTTTTTTTTCATGTTGTTTGTGAATTGTGATCATATTCAGTAAAGATTATTTATTCTTTAACAGTCGAGCAAAAATTCTTTCTTGTTGGTGCTACTTCAATCTGTTTTTGCTTCGGACTAAGTTGAAACCCCCCAAGAACATGGAATTGCTACTTCTAAACAAGGCAGAGCTACCCCACCAGTATTAGGTGACAAAGCTAAGATGATTGATTACACAAGAAACGTAATTAGCATTTGTTTAGAGATGAGTTAAGGAATCTTTCCCTCAATTATACAGTATGTTCTTTGTCGTTCTGCGACTTTCCTTGTTTCCTTTCTTTAACTAACGAGGTGGTAATAATCTTCGTCTTGGAAGGCCATCAATCGTCATCAAACTCAGAAAACAGGACACTAGTGTAGCCCAAAAACAAGGAGTTATCGTCAGATTGTTGATGAACCAACCCACCTACTAGAAAGTGCCCTATGGTCCATTGTGGTTCTAAGATTGTCTAAATTGGCTTTTTCCTACTATACTCTACCGCTCTCAACACACTCAAGAAATAGTGAACCAGATCTTAGAAGTTGTTGAAAAACTCATCAAACTACTGCATTAAGCACATAAATAAATCAATCCTTGATGGTTAACAAGCTCTATTACACTTCATAGTGAATTTGTGATGAAATTTTGGAGAGGCTGCTTTTATTTCTCTTTGTACAACCAAATCTTATGGTCTGCGGGGTTGGGTGGGGGTGGGGAGAACTGCCAAAGCAACATAGTAAGGCCAGAGAAAAAGGAAAAAGAATATGATTTCGTGGTTCTGCTCTGGGGAATCGTCCGACTTGTACTTCTCCTGAATAAAGAGAAAACTTCGTCAGTGCTGCCCGGCCGTACTGGCTAGAAAAACACTCCAATAGTTAAGTTAGTAGTTGGTATTTGGTGAGAATTTATAGTTTACGAAAGAGTTTTGACAAGCCACTTGTAGCATACCTTTCACCGATTCTCAACTTGTATCTATAGACTTCTCCCACCGGTCTTCGTACTTTGATTGCAATTGACTTCTACCCCTCTTTTCCTAAATTGCGGAACAATCCAGTCCACTGACTGATGGAGGCATAATCATTTTCTTATCATTTCATCTGCTGTAACTTCACATTTAATGCACGTCAAATCAAATTGGCGATGTCTTATGTAGTTTGGCCTGATTAGCTAAACTATTTTCGAGGTTTCTTGCTCTTTTGGTGACACCCAGAGTTCTCAACACGTTGCCATTTCATGGTGCCGAATTATACCGTTGTCCGGTCGTACTGGAATGCCACGTGGCACAGATCGAGAATCTGGTTTCTTCAAATACATTGAAGAAAAGGGACTAGAAACTAAATTGATGTTTGAAATTAGATTTTATTGGTGCCCAAGATCCCCGTGATGGCGAAATCATAATGTTATTTTGTATAGAAGTAAAGAGTTGAGCAATCTTGAGTTTGCAGGCATTTTCTAAGAGGCGAAACTTGAGAATTCTTGTAAAGGAAAATTAGGTTTGTTAGTGTTCCTTTGGGTGAAAGACAGTCTCATCCTGGCCTTACATTGTAAAGGCAACTAGTAAGATTTTCTTGCAACCCTTTCTTGGTTATAGTCTTGTTTTTGAGCTAATTAACATATTTTGAGTCTGGTAGGGTTGGGACCATGAAATCCTCAAGAAGTGAAAGAAGTTCTTTAAATAACAAACTGGCACGGCGGCTGCAATTTTGATCCAACGACCATTCCAGCTTTTAAAACATTGCATTATTTGTAGGTCCCTTCTTTGCCAGAGAAAGACTATTTCCTGAATTTTTCTTCTCCTTCCTTTAATGTGAACGTTCTTGCTATTTTTTTTAGTTCTTTCTTCTTTTTCTTGTAAACTTTTTTGAACTGGACCACACTAAGCCTAAAAAAAAAAGATGGAATAGTTGCTTAATTCACGTCGAAGGAAGCAAAAAGCCTTCACAAGAAACAACACAAAAAAGGAGCTTCTTTACCTAAAATGTTTCTCAGAAATTGTTTTAAAACTGTCTACATGAACTTCGTGTCCTAATTTGCACTCATATGCATCTTTTTCCAACCACTGTTCTTTATGTAACAAGAAGCCAACCACCCTTTTAAATTAGACAATGGATGTGCTTTTTGGTGTTTTGAGAGAGAGAGAGAGAGAGAGAGAGAGAGAGAGAGAGTTCTTTTTTTATTGTATTTGAAAGAAAGAAAGAGCCATTCAACAAACAAGAAGAAAACTTACAAGGGAGGCAGCCATCTCACACTGCTTTCTAGAATGGTTAGTTGCAATTTTAAGGACCATCTATAAAAAGGTACAAACAACCTGGCCAAGCACTTCGGAAAGAAATATTATGCAATTGAAAAGCCAAATTGCACTTTAATAATTGTATAGGAATTCTACACATGATTGGCATTCTAAATTGATTATTTTAACAATTAATCATGCAATACTTTCTACAAACCAACTTATTTTTATTTTGGAATGATTTTGTTTTGTAACATGCATCAAAACAAGACTGCTGTTCTTGAAAACCGTAGTTACAGTTTCATTGACCATAGGTAGCTTCTTATTCCCCATTTACTTGCTGGGAAAGTTGAGGAAAAGAAAGAATAAAATAAACAGAGTTGAGATCAAGCTTTTGTTCCTAAGTCAACACCATTTTAATGTTTTCTCATTTTCTAGCTTTCTGATATTTAAACAGAGGATTGAGCTTTATCGAAATCGGTAATGGGTCGAGGAGGAGAAGAACAAGAAAGAATTTTAGAGGCTTTTGCGAAAACCAAACAAGCCTTAAACAGAATGTGTCACTTAGAAATGATGGCAGAAAGGGTTCCTATTGTGGTGATCTCTGAAGTCCTCTGGCTGCTCTCTACATGTGAACAACAATTAATAGGACTTGAACAATTTTGTTTTCAAGTGGGCTAGGGAATAGAAATAAAAATTTCATGTTTTATCTGGATTTCCCCACCCCCCAGCCCCCCATTTGTAAATTTTACCAGTGCTTTGCAAGCAACCAAAATAAGATTCCAACTTCTTGGCATCGGCGACATGAGTCGATTTTAACCATTCAACAATATTTAAGACTGTGACCTTTTCATTCTATCGGGCAGAAGTATGGAAGTTTGCAAATTTTCTCATTTTTCAAATACATTGACATTATTGAATCAATAGAAATTGTAATTGAAGTTCAAATTCGAAGACATTACTAGTTCAATATCCTGGTTAGGTCGCTTACCATTTCAGTAAAACCTTTTAAAAAATATCCATATGAAGTTCATATATGTTGGTACACACTCCTAAAATGTGAATTCATAAGAGGGAAACTACTTTCCATTGTTCGTTTGGGTAAAATCCTTATTCTATTATTCCATGCACGGTTGTTTCGGTTGAAACAACTTTCTGATGTAGCTCTGAACCATAATAGTATATAACTAATATATGGTTATAATAAAAACCTCATATTTTCATCAAAAAAAAAAAAAACACAAAAACCTCATATAATAGTTCATAGTCAAAACCACCATAAAACACATCATAAAGGCTCAAATAATTCATAACAAAACACTAAATTGATTAAAATAAGATTCCAAAGACTCATTACTTAATCCAAGCTCACTTTGATTTGCTTACATGTTCTCACAGCATTTTTTCATACTAGAATAGTTCATAACTAAATATCACTAAAATCATAACTAAGTTCATACTTAAACATAATTGAGCATATGGTACACACCCTTTATGGGGTCTGTACAATAGATCTTTTCTTGTGTGTATCTTTCCTCTGGTCACTAATCTTTTGTTATAGAAACTTGGAAAATTATATGCAACATATGCCCAATTATGCATTTTTAGTTATGAACCATTATGGTAAAAAAAAATGACATGACAACCTTATTTTTCTTTTTACTTTGTTTTTATGGTGATTTCAGTTTATTATGGTATTTTGTTACAATTATTGTGGTGTTGATTACGTACCATTATGGTTCAATTAAAAAAATACGATCGAGTTTCCTTTCTACAGGCGTGTACTATGACCTTTTCCTCAAATTTAAACCCTAAGTTTTAGAGACACTACCACGTTTTAGAGAAAGCAAGCACCATATTTGAATATGCTAAAATATACCTTGACACACTACTTTTTATAATTTCTGTTAGTGACTTTAAGGGACCATCAGAAAAGTTCAAGCAGCCGGACTAAGAAACATAGGAAAAGAAATGATTTTAAATAGGTTGTATTAATATATAAACAAAAAGTGTTTTTAATATAGGTATGAAATTGGTATTAGACTAATGAATGTGCAAGTCATATATGAAATTTGAGTTTGAAGCGAGGCAAACCTAATTAGGCTAAACAGTGAAAAAGAAAGAGGCATGAGACAGAAAATGAAACCGGCACCGACCTTTTGAGCTTAAAAAATGGGTCAAACTTAGCATCATCTTAATTCGTGTAGAGAATTTCATAATTATTCTCACTTTTTTGTGTTAGAATTTTTTTTTTCTGTGACTCAGACCTCCGGTACAACACTTGCCAAAGCAACCTTTACTTCGAAAATATCTTTTGAATTTGTAATTTGGCTTTTTAACTAAAGAAGCAACATTTTTCTTTGCATTGGACCATAAAAACCTTTTAAAGCAATAACAATCTTTTTCTATCCAAAAGAAATGCAAGGTGTTGATAAAGTTAATATTATAATTCTCCTAATTCTGGTTTAGAGATTTTTTTACTTTCTTCTAATAGCTTTTGTACAGAGAGAAAGATAGAGGGAGAAGCAATCTTTTCGGCCCCTCTGAAGAAAATTAGAAAATTAAAAAACAGAAACATCACTTAAAAGGTATGATGCCCAGAACCCAGCAAAAAAATGTTGCCAGGCCATACTGGGATGGTGGGACTACTCTAAAACTTGGATAAACCAGGTTGGTTAGGACTTAGGATCAACCAAACCAGAATGAATGGTTCTTAATTACCAGAAACCAATTGTATACAGAAAAAGAAAAAAAAAAAAACCAAATAATATAGTTAAAATCGATCAATTTACCCAATTCCACCAATTTTTTAAAACACCCATATGGTTAGTCCTTCGAGACACGCAAATATATAATAATCACTACAAGTCGACAAGAATAACATAGCTAGCTTGTGAGGCTCGGTCCCTTGTCATTTTTGTAATATTTTCTCAACATGTTATAAATTGCGTTTGGTTGCTATAAAATGGTTTATTTCTACGTAATGTATGCATGTTGTGCTTCGAAATGCATGATAGAATTAACACCGGACCATTTGGGTGTTGTGGGGGAAAAACTGAACTTTTCTGGGCAGGACCGCTCGATCGGTTTGTCGGGGTTAAGTATGCGAGGGACAGACTAAAACATTGGTTTTTGGTCCCAAGCTTCCAAAGCAAGCTTCTCTTCCTTCTCTTTTGAAGACAACCTAAAATCTTAGCATTCTCTCTAGATTTTTCCTTGCTCCAGGTGTGATCTTTGGCGTTATGAGAGGGGAACGGTGTTGTACCCGTCAAGGACTTTGCATTCATCTGAACAGAATTTCGTTTTGGCGACGTTAGTTTTTTGCGGGAAGTTAAAGCGTTGAGTTTTTAACTTTTTACGGTTGGATTCTAGACTATCTTGCTTTAAAAGGGTATATGTTTATACGCATTTTTACTGTGTTTAAATGCTACAAATGTTGGGTTTTGAGATTAAACCTTATTTGGTTGGTTAAAAAGCATGTTTTAAATTTGTAAGGTTTATTTCAAAGTTGGTAGATGCATATATATATGATTTTCATCAGTATGTGTTTTGAAAATCGGAAAAAATTATGTGAATGTTACAAAAACATGATTTTCGGTGTTTAAAGCTAACCCTTGGGGTTGAGCATGGGTTTTCAAAATATTTGGTTGAATTGAGGATAGTTTTGTGCAAAAACACTAGTTTACCTCCATGATTTCGGATGGTTTGGCTGTGTGCCGTTAATTGAATTAATGATTAAGCTATGTGTCTTTAATGATTTTGTGAATGTACCGTAACAATGTGGGGAATGTGGGTCTCAATTGCTCCGGGTGAAAGTTTAGAAATTTGAGCAAATAGGTGCTTCGCTCCTTCGAATTAATCCTTGTAAATGAAGTGGTTACCCCAATGGGAGGCGGTTGTTATTGTAGCAAGATATAAAACTCTTCAATACCTAGTAGGCCATTGGATGCCCCGGACCTAGGTCAATAGATGAAAGTCTATATTTGCTACCATTGTCCTTGGTGCGACAATGTCGATACGTGTAAATCACTGTGTTTGTGTAAATCTTTTTGGAATTGAAAACCTTGTGGAAAAACTAAAATGATTCTTGTGGTGTTTTCAAATCATGAGACGTTGTTGGGATATGTGAATAGTCGTGGTTTTGAAGGAAAATAGTTCTAAAAACTTGTGTGGTTGGATTGTTCATATAACTAGTAATTACATGATATACTTTTAATTCATTCTAATCTATTCCTATTGGGTTTTGGCTCACGTTGTTGGATTCAAACACTTTCAGGTGATCTTGATCATTTGACTTGAGGTGGTGAAGTTCGGAGGATGACGGCGGACTGGAAAACTTATAGTTTTCATGTTTTTGGTCATTTTGAATCATGTAACCGTTGTAATACTTTTGTACATGATATAATATATTTTGTAAGCTTTATGGTTATGGCTCCAATGCATGTATGTTTGGATGAGAGTGAGAGAAACCTTAGGTAGTTGTTTTGGTTCCATCGTAGTTTGAAATGGTTTTTGGTTTGGTGATATTAATGTTATATATAAATGATTTTCGGTTGGCTTATTGTTTAATTTCAACTCATGTTCCTTGAGGGAGGTTTTGGATCAAGTTTAGCACTTCTAAAAGTTATTCCTTTTTGCCTTGAATGTATTGAAAATGCTTAAAGTTTTGCTAAACGTTGGATTTCAAAGGTTTGGCATTTGAAAAATGGTCTACGGCCAGACCGCTCGATGGATCGATCGACTGGTCTATCGAGAGGTCTTATGCATGCCTCGGTTGTTTGCAGGCAGGGAGGAGAACTGAACATGTTTAAGGACCGCTCGATCGGTCCCCAGACCGATCAATCGGTCTGGGCAGATTTTTGAAAAATCTTATTAGTTTGTTTTAAAGGCTTGGCTCTTAGGACTTTGACCCTATTTTTTTAGGCTATTCTTTTACTTAAAATAAACTCTCGGGCTATTCTTTTGACCCTATTCTTGTACTTTTCAAAGGATTTCTATTTGTTTTCGGGTTCGATTCTTTGATTGTTTGGGTTGGGGTGGCATTGGTGGATCTTGGCATCACAAAGCAAGTTTTTCTTGGGTGGTTCACGTGACTCGGGTTTTTTGGCGTGACATAGCTATATATGGTCCACTAAACTAATTCCATATAAAATGCACGAGTGGTATAAAGGAAAAGCTTAAAGTATTTCCAAAAAGCAAAAGTATGAAGAAGCACACATAATTATTGAATGGTGCAGAAACATGCATGGAAGCAAGAGCGAATGAAAAGTCAAAGAAAATAAAAAATTATGCAATAGTTTTTGTACGGGGTGATTTCGTAAGGATGTTGAGAATGAGAAGAACTAGGACTCTTTGGTGGTCTCTAGGGCTAGATCGCTCTTGCAAGAGAAAGTAAGGGTGAGACTAGCCGACGAGCGTACGTTGAAAAGCCCATTCGATGCTTAAGGTAGTGCTTTATAAGTTGTAGAAGTGTGAAACTTAAAGTAAAGAGTTCTCTAGGTATTTTGGCATAGTTTCAATAAGTAAGAGAACGCGTCTATACCTTGAGGTATACGGCCTCCTATTTAATGTGTCTATACCTTGAGGTATTTGGCCTTCCTATTTGGAGAGCTCAATGGTTCTTTTAACCGAAGGGCATCATTACTCCAAGGCTGGACTTTGGTAGGAAGATATCATCATATCTTAGTCTTACTCTGATCCCCTCTTCCTAGTCATTTGTCTGGGATACCCGAGTCATGCTAGTTGTCATCAATGCATGGCGTTACGGACATGCTACCATCCTTACTACCCATATCTCGATGACGCATCCTCTATAAACACTTAGTACCTCATCTACGTCATCATTAATGCTTCATACCTCGGACATGCATCCTTAATCAATGCATCTCATCTCAGCCACTAGCCACCCATCTCAGCTCAGTATGCTGGCTCACCCACGAAGTCTAACTTGGGCCTGTCTAGGTTTAGTCCAGGCCCATTTGGCCATTTCAGCCCACTTTTGGGTCCACCCTCGTCATTTTCACCATCTCCGTTGCCGAGGTGGCTCTAGGTTTTAAGTGCTAGTATGCTCGGCCACTAAAATAATCAATTCTCTATCGCATCATGCCACGTGTCGAATGCTGATTGGTCGCATCATGACTTATTTATCTCAAATGAGGTGTTTTGCAAAAGTCCTTTCGTTTGCCCGAGGGGACAACTGTTTCATCTCATTCTCTTGCCCTGCCTCCTACATAAGGAGTGGGTTTTCAACTGTTAGAATCAATTTTGCATCTTCAAATTCTTCGACGTTGTTCAACTTCTCTCCGTTCTTTCTCTTGTGTGCTAGATTATCATCAGTGATTTGCAACCGAATTTGCTTCATTTTCATCCCTTGTAAGCTTTCATGTCTCTAAATGTTCTTATTTTCCTTTTTAGTAGTGGAACTTGTTTGTCTCGACCTTCTTCGTTTGGGTTTCTGGAGAGTAGTGTCTTTGAGCGTTTTATTAGAGTCAATATCTTTTTTCTCTTTTTTGTAGTCCCATTTCTTGTAGTTGTTGTGGCAACGGGATTTAGGGGTTTGTTTCAAAACGAAAATAGGGAATTCAAGAGTTAATTTACAAATTTTTTAACACCTTGAAAACCAAAATGTCTTGAAAACCCTTTTTTTTATTAAAAAATAGAGTTGCCACTTGATTTTTGAGAAAAATCAAGGAAAACAAAAATGGGTCACTAATATTTGAAAATGTTAACCAGAGAAAATAAGGGTTCAGGGATTAAGGTACGAATCGGAGAAGGTGTTAGGCACCCTGTTTATCCAACCATAAAGTTAGCCTCTATTAATTATCATTAGTTCTTTAATTTTGTTTCTCAAATGCGTACAAATATAAAAAATAGGGGGACAAAGGGAGATCATTCAAAATTAAATAATGAAAATATATAGCATAGGTATATAGAAAGCCAAACAAAGAACAAAAAAAAATTTTAGATCCTAAGGCATGCAAATTCTAGCTAAAGGATACCTGGAGCAAACCGCATGTGGTATACAAAGTATTAAATCATTTTTGTGAAACTAACAGATCCTAATCATGCCAAAGTTAAACTAAGCATAACATGTATTCAAACAAAGGGAAAATAAACCTAAGAAGTTCTAAGCCTTAAACATGCTAATCTACACTATAAATCGCATACTGGATACTTTAATCACAGTAGCACAAAATACTATAAAAACACAATTAAGCTACTGGAGTAAAATTAATCTACTAAAATGAAACAGAGGTGGCGACCGTAACATGCAGATGTCACGGTCGCAAAAATCTAAGGCCAGACAGTTGTGGCCGTGAAGATCAGAATCACACCTGCAAGTATGTTAGTGCATATTTGTCACGACCGCAACAAATGCACGTTGCGACAGCAAGTAATTTGAGCACTTTTTACTGAACAGTGTACTGGGGTGCTAGTGTACAGTATAGGCAGAGCATAATTGAGACTATTTTAATTAAACTACTGTGAAAGTTAACCACATTATCAAGAATTAAACATACTCTTGATTCAATAACCCAAAATTAATAATCAAATCGATTAAACCTAGTGATACCAAAATTAAAGAACAATCATGCTCGCGGTCTTAGTAATCAAAAATTGTCAATTAAACATGTGAATATTAAACCTAACAATGAGAACATTAGAGAAATAGCATGCAATTTGGTATTCGAAGTTCAAAATCAAAAACTCGACCTTCTCACGAGGATAAAAAGTGTGAGGAGAGAAATATCGGGGTTCCAATAGAATACCCGGGATGCAACAATCCAGATGAATCCTCAAGCTGTAGAGTGTGGTGATCAGCTCTCTGACTTTTGAGTAGCAGTCCAACTCCAATATCTAGATCAAAGTCGAGCGAGAGTGTGGATCGGGATGTGAGTCGAGAATGCACCAGAGTATCGGCGTACTTTTAGAATAGTACTCGATAAAGAGGCAGTATATCGACGTCGGGAAAAGAGGTCCTTTGAAATTGTACCAAAGGTACATTTATATAGTGCATGCCAACCAATGAGGTGCTTCTACGCTCGATGCTCAGACTAGGCTCACAAAACTTGCGGTCGCCACCTTCAAAGATTACAACCGTGATAAAAGTTAGGGTTTCCAAGAGATTCATATGGCGGTTGTAACAATCAAACCAATGGTCGTGAGGTTCAAAAGGTTTCGGTTGAGTTACTTGGGCCAGTGAACAATCAGGTCGCAAGGTTCAAAAGGTTGCTGCCTCAAAGTTCAAAAGATGTGATCTTGTGGTTTGGTTTTACAGAATACTGGACTTGGATTGCTTCCCGACGATCATGTAGAGTCATCATTCTCACTTAGTTTTTATCATCAGATTCAACTAGCTAAGCCTAAGATTTGGTGGGATTAAATTGGAGTGTCTACAGTTGTCCTTTTTTTACACAACTTGCACAGCAACGCGTGATGCAAGTTATGTCAAAGACCCAGAGACAACATTTATTTGATCGAGCGGCCAATCTTAGGTTGCAAAACACACAAGCATATAGATGATGGTGGTTGTGCCCGAATTTCTATCGAGCTGCCTACGTACCCTTTTGTTAGGGATTAGACCAAAAACGTAGTTTCGGAGCAAATACAAAAGATGCAGGATGCAAGATGTAAAACATGATGCAGATGCTAGCAAGTCAAAAGATATCTTAAAGGTCAAGTCAAGACCTAGAGGAGCACGAGCAAACAACAATTCAAAGATCGAGTCAAGATCTAAGAATTCGGTTGAGGATAAAATAATCACAAGGATCGAGTCAAGATCCTAAAAATTATCTTAACTGGAAAATCATGAATAAATAGGTCGAGTCAAGATATAAAAATTTAGGATGATAATGGGATAAAAATAATTAAAAAGTCGAATAAAAACTTTAAAATTAAATTTATCAGGAAAAAATCACAAATTAATAGGTCGAGTCAAGACATAAAAATTTGGGATGAAAATACGGGATAAAAATAATTAAAAAGTCAAGTAAAGACCTTAAAATTAAATTTAAATCCCAAAAGAAGCACTCAAACAAACTCTAAGAGGTAAATAAAAATCGCAAAACGCCATCATGAAAAAAATAGGGTACACCAACAACATCAAGAGTTTGCAGTTGCAGGGTCCAAAGAACTAGGTCGCAATGTGACCGTTGGGACAGGTTGCGGTCATGAGGATCTTTTCAAATGAACCTTGAGGTCACAACAAAATGGTTCACAAACTGTACGACCGTGAGCATTGGATGTTGTGGTTGAAAGGTCGAAGCTGTTGGAAGCAAAACTGCCAAGATCTTTGTTTTTGCAAACGATTATCTGAAAAAAATTAATTAGACGGGCAAATACCAAAACGGGCTCCAGATAAAAACTTTTGATGACGAACGATTAAAATAAAACCCGTCCATCCTAAATTAATTTAGAAGAATACTTTTTTACCGGTCGAATCTTTAACTACGAATTGAATCTGAGTTGAAGCTCCTATAAGATATTCTACTATATTCCCTTATGCAATTCCCGGATATAGTGTGGGTTATAATCCTCCGAGAACTCATACCGTCAGAACTAGGATAGCTTTAGTCTTAGAAGACAAGTTATGAAACTGGTTCAGCCTACCTGCATATTTATAGGGCTACAGTAGAGACCTGGGGAGTAATTATGAGTAAAACTTCTAGTGGAACACAGACGCGTATCAGCGTTTTTTGCAATTAAGCAAACATCATGGCGGTGTCTACAATTATGGAAAACTAGCAGCGATTTCTGTAATTTTCATAAAATACTAAATTACAGTTCACGTCACTAAAGAACTATAATTGCACTCTTACCTATAATCTCAAGACCATATAGCATTGAGCTCATGTTATTAAATGCTTAGCATTTTTCCCCACGTTAAGATTCTCGATACCCGCCAATTAAATTTAATTACTAACAATTTAATTCAATCGACATCTTGATATTCTTGAAACCCTTCTGCTTAACTTATTTGCTGCCGGATAATCAAATCCATTTACAGAATTTGACCCGATCAAAACTTATAAGCTTCCTTAAGAGGGTATCGTCAATCTCGATCTTTTGGGACGTGAATTCCGTCAATAATTAATATTTACCATATAAATAACACCGCTATCTAATTCACCGAAAATATAGACCAATATAAGATCGCACCCTCTAATGAATCAAAACAACAAATATTAAATATATGCAAATTAATAATTATTTCAAGATTAAGAGGATAAGCACTATTTATGATAATCTTGAGGTGTGAATTAATTTATATAATCAGTACAAAATTAATTACTCCAAATGTTCCATTCAATACACACAAAGTGTACTAGCACAGAGAGTCGGATCATTAGACGACGCTATTATCTGTTCTCCGTAACCAAGATAGGCCTACTAAAATTCTGTGCTACAGTCGTACCGATAGTATGCCCATTTCCATCTAAACTGTGAACATAAAACTTATATTCTGCAAGAACTTAAAATCTGATCTTCTGTGTGCAAGCCGTACTTTACACACCAGATTAAATACTATACAGAATATCGGACATTTATGCATAACAAAGAAATGATATACATACATTACTCATAAAGATTCTTATAAAATGAAAAATTAATTTTATTAAAATAAAATTAAATACTAGAAATATGGTTTTCAGTATACCAACCATAACAATCTCTCATTTATACTCAAAATCATAATACCTTACATCTGACTCCCATGCCCTCTATATGACTATCAAAAATCTTAGCCGGTAAGCTCTTTGTTAGGGATGATAATTATACCCGTACCCACCCCGCTCCCGCTTCCCCCGTCCCATTTTATGCGAATTTTCGCACCCGTTAGGTAACGGGTAGGGGTCGGTATTTCCAACCCCCGCCCTATTTTCCTCCGCCCTACCCCCGATTAAATAAATTAAATAAATTTAATATATAAATATGTATATAAATTTTATTTTTTAACAATATAATAGAACTAAAATATAAAAATATTATACTTATTTTTATTTTTTTACTCGTATTTCTTATTTTTTTTGTTTTTAATTATAGTCATTGATCAATATTATTATTTTAATTTCATATCATGTCATTATTGTTAGTATTAATTTTTCTTTTAAAGTGAAAAATATATTTTTCGTTACGCCTCCGTACTCGCCTCGCCCCGCCCTGCCCCCGCCATTTTCCCAACTATTTTTTTTCGACCTCGTCCCGTTAATAAATCGGGTGGGGGTAGGGGAACACACCCCAGCCCTAAACTCGCCCCGTTGCCATCCCTACTCTTTGTAAAGGATCTGTAAGGTTGTCTCCTAATGCAAGCTCTATATCTGACTAGAAATCTGAGTCTATGTACCCCAAAGGTACTAGACTGTTTGCCTGGTAAACCAACATATAATCCTTAGTCATTTTTAGGTACTTGATTATATTCTTTACCGTAGTCCAACGCTCTTGTCATGGATTAGAGTGATACTTGCTAACCATGCCAATGACAAAGCAGATGTCGGGTCTAGTGCAAAGTATAGTATACATGAGGCTTTCTACTACCGAAGCATAAGGAACCGTATTCATCTTCTCTATCTAATCAAGTGTCTTAGGACACTGATCATTGGATAGACTGATTCCATGCCTGAAAGGGAGAAATACTTTTTTAGAATCCTGCATGCTAAAACGAGCAAGAATATCATCGATATACTTTACTTGTGATAAGCCCAACATCTTTTATTTTTGATCTTGCACAAGCTTGATCCAAGGATGTGACTGGCTTCTCCAAAGCCCTTCATATCGAACTGCCAAGATAACTATACTTTAACAGTAGATAATGTCCCCCACATCATTTTCGATGAGCAAGATATTGTCTACATAAAGTATTAGGAAGATCACCACGCTTCCGTCACACTTCTTATACACACAGGACTCATCTGGACTTTGATCAAAATCATAAGACTTAAATACTTGATCAAACCGAGTGTTCTAAGACCTTGATGCCTTCTTAAGTCCATAAATGGATCTCTTAAGCTTACACAACATGTGTTCCTGGCTCTTTGCAATGAATTTATCTGGTTGTATCATATAGATACACTCATCAAGATTTCTGTTAACGAAGGCTGTCTTGACATCCATTTTTCAGATTTCGTAATCGAAATGAGCGACAATGGATAAGAGAATCCGAATAGACTTAAGCATGGCTACCGACGAAAAGGTTTTCTCATAATCGATCTATTCTTTCTGAGTGAACCCTTTAGCAACAAGCTTAGCTTTGAAGATTTTAACCTTCCCGTCTGCTCCTCTCTCCTTCTTGTAGATTCACTTGCATCTAATGAATTTTATCCCTTTAGGTGGTTCAACAAGTTCTCAGACCTAATTGGAATATAAAGATTCCATCTCTGAATTCATAGCCCTTTGCTAAAGAATTGCATCTTTATCTTGAAGTGCTTCATTATAGTTACAGAGTTCGATATCTAGTTCTGTCGGAATCCTGTCAAAAGACTTCCCTAGAACATATACCGATCAGGTTGATGAACAATTCTCTCACTACGACGAGGCACTACCTGTGTCTGTGTACTAGTAGTAACACGCTGTGCAGAATCTAAATCTTGTGCATCAGCACTCTGTTCTTGATTTGCATATGTCCCGATAATCCTCCCACTACGACGAGGTAATAGAATATCAATAACTTGTTCTTACGTTCTACTGGTATTTTTTCTCAGTTCTTCCAGAACAATTTTGCTATTGGGCTTGTGATCTATAATGTAATCTTCTTTCAAGCCTCGGGCATTGGTGCTAACAATGACCTTCTGATCCTTAGGATTATAAAATAGACCACCATTCATTCCCTTGGGATACCCCACAAAGAAACAGACTTTTATCCTCGGTTCCAAATTACTTGTATTCACTTTCAGCACATGTGCTGGATACCCCCAAAATCGAATGTGTTTCAGACTAGACCTAAGTCCGGTCGACAATTCTATGGGAGTAAAAGGTACTGACTTAGAAGGTACTATGTTCAGAATGTAAGCTGCTGTCTCTAAAGAGAGTCCCTAAAACTAATCGGATAAACCAGAATAACTCATCATGGACCTTACCATTTCCATAAGAGTCCTATTCCTTCTTTTTGCTATACCATTCAGCTACGGAGTGTCAGGTGCAGTTAATTGGGATGTAATCCCCCCTGATGACAAGTAGTCCTTAAACCCTCCAAAGAGGTAGTCCCCACCACGGTCAGAACGTATTGATTTAATATTTTTACCCAGACGCTTCTTTGCCTCCGCCTTAAATTTTTTGAATTTCTCAAAGCATTCAGACTTACGGTGCATCAAGTAAATGTATTCATACCTTGAGTAGTTATTAATGAAACTAATGAAGTATTCAAAGCCACCTCTAGTCCGGATTGTCATAGAACCACACACATCAAATTGAACCATCTCTAACGGTTCTTTAACTCTATAGCCTTTGGCTGTAAAGGGCCTCTTAGTCATTTTACCTTCTAAGTAAGATTCACAGACTAGAAGTGTCTCTACTTTCAATGAACTCAAAAGTCCATCTGCTACCAGTCTATTTATTTTTTTTAGATTAATATAATTCAAGCGTAAGTACCAAAGAAACGTTTGATTCATTAAAGAAAGAAACTTTCTCTTATATGGTAAATTAGATGTGCTATTTATTTCAGCCAATTGCAGTGTATGAGAGATTGGAGTAGTAATCTAATGATCATCTACAAAGGTACCAGAACAGATAACTCGTTTATTATCCATAATAACCACAGAGTTAATAAAATAAACCAAATATCCGTCTTTAGCCAATCCAGAAATAGAAACTAAGTTCCTTCTAATAGCAAGTACATAAAGACAATCTCTCAATATTAAAACCCGATCTCTACCAAAACTGAGAATGATATCTCCTACTGCAACTGCTGTTATCTTTGTATTATTGCCCTTATGCAGGTAAATCTCTCCATCACTAAGTTGTCGGGTTTCTTAGAACCCATGTAATGAATTGAAGACATGATTAGTGGCTCCCGTATCTACATAGCAGGTACCGGTAGATAACACCGCTAAACATGTTTTCACAATCAGTGAATAGAAATTACCCTGCTTGTTCTGCCTTATGAGAAATACTGGATAGAGCTTTTTCCAGTGCCGGGTTAGGTTATAGTGAAAACATCTGCCTTTTAGCTTTTTCACACCAGTCCGTGGCCCACTAACTATCCTGAAAATCGTGTCTCCCTGTTTCTGAACCTTTTTCTTCTTCATGCCATTCGGCCCAGAGGATGAACTTTTTCAGAAACAAGCACATTTCTTGGTATTGAAGGAATACCATTTGTAGTTAAAGTTATATCCAAGTTACATTTTCAGTCAACAAAATTTGATCCCGTAAGTTTATTTTCTTTGAGTATAGAAGCGAATGGGTTGAAATTCATTTTAATCCTAAGAATCACATAATTAAAATAAAGTCGTTAATTATGATGAACAGAACTTTAAATTTATTTTAATTTGATTTTTTCTACCATTTTAAAATTAATTTGCCAGCAGTTTGGTAACCTGAGAATAGCATGCCTCGATGGGAGGACGTCTACTATCCTTCATAAGACCAGACATACGAATTTCTTTTATTTTTACTATCTAGGCAACTGACCCTGCCAAGTAAAATTAAATAACTGACATAGTTTCGGTCCAGTATATAATAGTAGTGACTCAGATGAAGAGGATAGAATTATATACAGCTAAGTGTTAACCATTACCTAATCCCAAATTAATCGCTTTGCAATGAACCCTTCAGATGGAGAAGTGATCCACACTAACAATTATTCAGAATTATCCCTAAAGGTGGTTTGTACTGGCGATACCGCAATTAATCTGTCCGTTGAGGAGGAAGAACTTACTGTCGACACGCAGGGTTTAATTGCAACGCCTATAAACTGGTGATGGAGACTGCATGATTTATTTGTGAATAAATTTTCTCTTCCACTTAGATTTTTAAAACATTTTTTAGGGTTATAAAAATTCGTTTAATTAAAATAAA
>JAULJZ010000022.1:3427626-3440817 GCA_032270985.1 Heliamphora pulchella | reverse complement strand
CAATACTATATTTTTAATATATATATATATATATATATATATATATATATATATACATTTACATGTAGTTTGAAAAATCTAATTAATTTTGTATATTTTTTAGTGATATTAAGAGTTTACGGTAAAATTATTAATTTTTTTACTACATTATTACTCTTAATATTAAATAATTATATATTATTTAAAAGAGTCATTTTAATATAAGTCATATTATTAATTGATAATAAAGTTTTAGTCCCGTAACAATTTTCTTCACAGTTTTTGTCAAATGCGATAATGATAATTTATCAGTTCATAAAATTGAGACATTAGTTAAATAAAAATGTAGCACTTTTCACTCTCAACAGTTATGATAGTTTGATAAATATATCATTTAAATTTTCTCGCTTGTCCAAAATACGAAAGATTAACTCGTATATAGTAACAAATTAGACATAATATAATCATTCCAAATTTGATAAAACTAAATCTCTAAAAATAAAAATTATTGGACTAAATTTTTTATAAGGTCTGAAAAAAAACTAATCGTTAAATTATTCTATTTAAAATTATTTTTTTAATTAAATATATTTAAAATATTTTTAGGCACGAGTATTGCTAGTTTAAATACGTGTTGTGTGGACTATACTTAAGAATGCACACAATTCCAATTCATTCGGTTATAAGAAAATTCAAAAGCCGAATGATTAATAATGATTCAACAAATTTTGATATCAAAATCAAATCATTGTAGTTGTGAAACAAAATCAAAATCAACTTGTATAAATGGTCTAACTCCGGTTCGGTTTCGATTCTTCAAACCCAAAACTCAAAACAATTTTAAACAGATATATATAATTCAAGCAAGTTTAGTCTAAATTATTTAGCTACTTAAAAGTTAAATGGTAAGTTTATTTGACATTAAGAAACCTTTCTAAGCATATGTCCATTTAAACTGAAGTTGTTAAAGTCACTTTAACAATATATAATTCATTTTGATTAGAACCAGATTTTTTTTATATATGTATAATAAAATTGAGAACCAAATTGTACAAAATGATTTTAAAAAATTAAAAATTAGAATTAGACCATTTTAATATAAAATCGCATCAAATTATACGGTTCAATTTATTCGGGTTTTTTTTAAATTTTTTGATCACCCCCAACCATATTTCTAAGTGAGTTAAAATTATTAATTTTAAATTTTGATAACTGTTTTGATAAAATTTTAGGTATGCAGTATTAGTGGGTATCATCCGGTCACCAGCTTAACTGAGGCGAATAGAGGGGGTGAGTGGGAAGGAAAATTATTAGGTATTACGTGGTATTATTTATATGATATTTTTTGATAAATAAAAATATATAATACATATTAAGTAAATTTTTTTATTTTTTATTTACCAAATAAAAATAAATTCACATTGTTCTACATGAAATTTTTTTTACTATATAATTAAATAAAAATATTACATAAACAATATTATATAATAGACCAAAAATATCAAATAATTACTCAGGAGAAAGGGATTTTGTTTGATGCATGTCCGATACTGATAGAGTAATTTTTTGTTTTTTGGTAAAAATAATAATTATTCAATACTTTTAAAATAATATTTCATTCAAAATAATAAATAAAATAATAATAAATTTTACTTCATATACCAATAATTGTAAAATTTAAAGTCCATGTAATAGCATTGAATTTTTGCTAGGGCCTACCGGCTTAGGTCCATTTGCTTTATGGCTAGGAATGTCGAAGTCAACTAAGGGACGCTACAAATTGACATCGCACACGTCATGACGGCGCCGATGCCGACTAAAGAATATTAATTTATATTAGGATAATGTTAACCACAGCCTAATAAATGGTGGTAAAAAAATATATAATGTATAAATATTTATATAAAATATATTAATATTTATAAAAATAATAAATTTTATATTAAAAAATATATTAATATTAAAAAAATTATCTTTATTAAGTTATTAACTAATGCTCA
Source organism: Heliamphora pulchella (assembly GCA_032270985.1). Classification (NCBI taxonomy): domain Eukaryota; kingdom Viridiplantae; phylum Streptophyta; class Magnoliopsida; order Ericales; family Sarraceniaceae; genus Heliamphora; species Heliamphora pulchella. The sequence goes on along the minus strand of JAULJZ010000022.1, from coordinate 3,438,838 downwards.
ATGAACAATAATTAGTATTATCCTTTGTATTAATATAGAATAAAATTCAAACAATCCACAAATCAAAGCAAAAGAAAAAAAAACAAATAGAAAAAAAGAGATCAAGATATGATGAGAGAAAGTTCAGAAGGAGGTTAATGCCTCTCTCTCTCTTTCTCTCTTCTCTCTCTCTCTCCAAATCTAAAAAATCTTAACTTTTACGTAAAAAGGGATGGAGAGAGTTAGATAAATTTTTTTGCATTTAGTGGATAGTTTGATTGCCCAATTTACACAAAATAAATTACTATCGTATATATGCAAGAATTAAATTCGTAAAATAAAAAAAAATTCAATTGCCGATGGATCTATTTATCTATCTATCTATCTATTTATTTACGGTAGTATTTGATAAAGTTACTGTTAGTAACTTATAAATTGTAATAGTAGTTGTGAATATTTAAAAAAAAATTTAATTTATAATTAAAATTAATAATAAAAAATTAAAAATTACGAGTAATAATTTTGCCAAACATCCTATATTAATCTAAGCAAGAATTAAAATGGTCAAAAAAAACTAAAGGAAGCCTAATTAAACACCTTTTGAAAAAACTTAATTGGCATAAAAGATGTCATAATTAAGTCTAATGAATGTTAAAATGGTCAAAAAGAAAGGAAACCCAATTGAGTACGCCTTTCGAAAAAACTTAATTGGCACAGCTTGTTCTCCTACCCATAAGCATTTGGGTTCGAGTTTCTACAGCGGTTTTTGAGATTAAATTTACGCACGAACCTTCAACTGTGGTATTTTTTAGTTTCGATCCCAATGTAAGTGCGATGAGAAATGCCACAGATTAGTTGTGATTTACGTGTGCAATATTTCTTGACGGGTGTGTAGAATAACTTATCTATTCATCAACTTTTTGTACCAAAATAAAAGAAGAAGATTTCGACACAATTAAATCTAGGGTATATTACACTTACACCCCTTGTATTTAAGGGTTATATCACTGTTACCCTCTCTATTCTTTGAAATATTACTGCACCCCTTTCTTTTTAATTTTTGTAACACTTTGGTTCAAAAGTTAACTTTTCGTTATTAAAAATAAAGTTAACAAAAAGTTAACTTTTGGACCAAAGTGTTATAAAAATTAAAAAGTAAGGGAGTGCAGTGATATTTCAAAAAATAGAGGGAGTAACAGTGATATAATACTTAAATACAGGAGATGTAAGTGTAATATACCCTTAAATCTAATCAATGTATGAGACACCGGAGAGATACTCCTCTGCATGGATAATTTTAGAATAAATGATCACATAAAATTTAGAAATTTATCGCGCTATTATTTATAATTTAAGTAAAAATAATTAAGCAAGATAAAACTGGCTCATAAATATTTCAAAAAATATTAAGTGTCATTTATAGCATTAACGGATATGCTGGTGGTGTTTGGTATTACTGAAACTAATTACTTACAAATTATAGCTGAAAAATAATAATTATAAATTAAAACAGAAATTTTGCATGCTTGAAAAATGATGTTAACTTGTACCTAAAATTAGTTGCTTATAAAAGAAATTGTAATTACAGTTTGTAGTAAAAATTATGAGTGTTTAAAAAAATAATAACTTATTACTAAAATTAATAATAAAAAATTTTAAGTTATAATTAAAAACAATGCCGAACACCACCATTATAATAGGCTACAAATTTGTAAAGGGCTCACATGCACATTCATCACTAAAATTATATCATATAGCAGCGGTTATTACTGTTACTATAGAGTTCTAAAACCGCTGCTAAATGTCCTAGCTGTTTATACCAGCGATTTATAAATCGTTGCCTAAATTGTTAGCAGATACTCGTCGATGTAGGTGTTTAGCGACAATTCTTAAAGTCGCTGACATAGTTTTTTTTTTTCAGCGATGGATATATCAGTGGTTACGGTGTTAAAAAAAAAACCACGCTGATATTTTAGTAATACTCTGTAGTGAAAAATTTCAGGCATTGCTATTTTCACCACAAAAACCAAAACAGCTACTACAGTCTGTCCTTTAGCAACGCTTTTAATAGCTAGATAAAAGCCTTTAAACATTCTATTAGTGACGAATTTTAAACATTGCTATTTTTACCACAAAAATCAAAACCGTTGCTATAACCTGCCCTTTAGCGACGCTTTTTACCGCTAAGTAAAAACCTTTAAACACTAAAACGATAGATTTTAACCGTTACTATTTTTACCACAAAAAACAAAACTGGTGCAATAACCTACCATTTAACAATGCTTTTAATAGCTAGGTAAAAGCTTTCAATGCTACCAAAAAAAAATTTTTAGTGTCACTTTTAAGTGCTACTAATTCATATTCATATTCATACGTCAATTATTGACAAAAATCTTGAGTATTTTTTTAAATTAATATTTTAATACCTACTATTACGACAAAATACATCTTTTATAATATTAAAATTTTCTAATAATTCAAACTTAAAATGTGAAATCAACAATAATTTTTACAATTCATTACACAAACTTTTCATAGTTCAAATTCAAAAATAAACCAAGTAGTTCAATAAATTTGTTACAACACCATAAGCTAAAAAATATCCTGTCCAAATATAAAAGTATAAATACTCTAAATATTATATTTCATTCTTGCAAAGATCTTCACGAACTAGCTAGGTATATTCCATTCTTGTCCTATTACCTGCAATACAAAGTATGTAATATAGTAAATTATGAATATTCAATAAAATAAAGATGGATGAATAAAATAAATATTCACAATATATAAAACATTCAAATTATTCAAACTTAAAAGCATCAAAATTAATAAAAAAAAATGTACCTTGATCGTAACATTTTATTTCATGACTTTCATAAGATGATCTTTGGCGTTGTTGCAGAGAAGCCTGATCAAGTAAGACACTAGCATCGTCTTGAATTTAAATTAGATAATAAGTAACTTACATAAATATACGAAATAAATCTTCATGAAACTTAAGAAAAGCTTAAGCAGTTAATTAGAATCACAAATTACAAATATTTTTAAAACTAAAAATAATAATAACCTGTAAGCTAGTAAAACTATGCAACTGCTTAAGCAAGAATGCCACTTGCTCTTTCAAAGTGCTTACTTCACCAGACTAAGCTTGCAACTTATCTTCTTGTGCTTGTAACTTTTCTTGTAGATCGCGGATCGTTTCTTTATCTATTGCTCTCTCTTTCTCAGAAACTACTCATAACCTTTCAAATTTTTCAAAACATGAGTCGCTACTTTTAAAAGTGGGCCCAAACCACGAATACGACCATTACGCTCAGGCTTATCAATTACTTGAAAATAAATGTCATTTGTTGACCAAACTATGCATCCATCGGAACTCTCCCGTGCCATTTGGTTGTGTTCTAAAAAATTCATCTATTTTTTTCTAAAACTCATAATTTTAATTAAATTAATGAAAACTAAAAAAAATTATAACTAATTAGCAAGAAACATACTATTTTCTAATGACAAAAAAATGATGAACACTTCCAATGTTCTTAGCTATTGTTTTATTAACCGGTGTACCGTCTTTTTTAATTGTAAATGTTCAAAAAGAAATTTCATAAAGATTCCTATCCAACAATAGCAAAAATATCAGCGGAGTGTATGGATTACCACCCAATGCAGAAATTGAAAAAACAATAAGCCAACTTACCTTTCCAATCGTTGATGTTCGGTACTCTTCAAGTGTTTCTGGTGCAGAAAATTGACGAAGAGCATCCTTGATAGTGTGAACAGATTCCTGGGAAATATCAAGATGAAGCAAGAGAAATGGTTGAACGGTAGCAGAGGCTTTATTCCCTGTTACAGAAACACATAAATACGACTTTCTCCTTCCTGTTGTTCTAATTCGTTGATATTCGTTGATCAATTTGTATGACCATCAGCTCATTATGTAACTAGAGGAATATATCATCATAAAACAGTTTGGAAAAGATAAATGGCATATAAACACAACAATTCATCCAGACTAACTACTTAGCTTCGATTGTCTGAGAACCTTAAAATCTAAATCTTTATAAAGCTAGTAGCTGGCATGAATGAAGTGACAATCAGTAATAGTACGAGAAAGAGCACTTGAAGATGTAGGCGTCGAGTATGCTCATGGTGATGAAGAATTTCATTCACTCATAAAAGACCTATCCACGGATTGCTTAAGTACTCGGTCAATATGCAATTTTCAAGCAGCTCGTAATAAGATGGTACTTTCAGGTTTCAATTAAATATAAACAAAATGGAAGCAAAAAAGATACTAAACCGGTAGCCCAAAGATCATAATAAGAGAAAGAGGGAGAAATGTATCGTGCCGTAATATGCAAGGACTATGAATATATCAAGAAAAACTTCCTTTAACAATGAAAAGACTTGTAAAGTGGACAAACAGCCTGCTATAGAAAAGCCATCAAGTGACAAAATACTACCAAATCCTCTATAATACTTCCAGACACATCCTCAACGTGTGAGAGGATTTAAAAATATCTGCAATACCATCATACTCATAGGGACACAGTCTGTTTTACAGGAAAATACACCTATAGATGGGGTAAAGAAGTGATAAAAAAGAGTATGTAGTATGACAATGATAACCAATGTCAACGTGTTTGTGGGTGTATCATATAAAAGATACATCTATGTACACATACTGAGTCCATATGCACGTATACATATTATGACACTCATGCTAGGCCCATGTCCATGCCGTGCTGGCATTCCATATCTTATCTGCAAGCATTAAACAAACTTGTGCTAGTCATCAAATTTACCTACCTCTTGCCTTCACAACACTTCTCAGTTGCCCTCCAAAAATTACACTTAGCTCTGAAGGAACAAAGTTCTGTGTCCTTGTGACTGCGGATTTGTTCTTTGGGCCAACAGTTTCCCATTCATCATCTTCTTCAGAAGAGACAAGAGATGATTTTCCACCATTTGAGCTTGATAATTGTCCTTCAAGCTTAAGTAATTCATCATGCATTTGATGCATGACAAAACTTAAAAACTCCTGTGCATCCTCCTGCCTGAAAAGGATAAGAAACTCAGATTAACTTGCACCAAAATAATTAAAAGTATGTCAATATAAATCACACTTCATGGAAATACACGTATATTCACACAATATTCATAATGCACTGAATAGATAGTTTCTAGTTGCTTTTAACAACTACTTCCAATTCAGCTTTGCACAGAACAAGAAAACTTCCAGTGATTTGAGCATGTTGCAGATGTAATCTACCCCAAGAATGTTATGAATGGATGTTTCTAACCTAGTGCTCTTCAAGAATAAACTGTTGTCAAGAAACATAACAGTTACAGACGCAGCATAGGAAGCAAGCCAGAACAAGTTGCTCAACAGAGGAATGAATTTGCCACTATATTGTTCTCATAGTTTCAGCCAGCTAAAAACCTCCAAAATTATTACCCATCATAGATTAAGGTGACACTATCACAAGGAACTTCTTGGAAAAGGATTTAAATTAAGACAATACAGGAAAAAACAAATGCTGCTGGCAAGCACAAACCTTGGCCGGCCTGAGAAGCTATTAGGCATGTCAGGAGTAAAATTTTTTAGCACCCCTTCAAACATGGTGGGGCTCAAAGGTCTACCAGTTTCAAGAACAGTAACATCTCTCTTCTTTAAACTTGCATCTCTGGGTGAATCAAAATCCGCAACAAATTCGGCAAATGCAGCTAGCGTTGGATAGCCAATCTATAAAAAAATCAGCAACTGCATTAAGTAGATGCTCATCCAGTAAAAGTTGATGCTCATCCATAATACAAAAGTAACATCCAAAAAAAACATGGTACTACGCATATTAAGTTTCAAGAAAACCAGGGATTAGACCTTGGGAATGTTGCGACTTCTTAGTCCCTGCAACAGCTGAACAAAAGGAGAACACGAAAGAAGAGCTTGCAAAGTTGCATTTAGAAAGCATAAATTTCCCGAGTTGACCAAGCCTCGAGGTAGAAAGTCACTAACAGCTATAACAGGACCATTAGATGCCTTTTGAGTAACCTCTTCAAAAGTCACAGTAGCTGGTAACTTAGACCCATTTAAATTTACTTCCTTTGAAATTCCACAATCAAGGGTTTCCAGTTTTGAAACCGGTGATTGGATTCGCTGACCACATTTACTATCCGATAAATGCAAACAGGTTAAATCAACACCATCTGCTATTCTCGATTCTTCATTGCCATTACTAACAGGATGGTAATGAGCAAAGTTCTCAATGACTCCATTTTCCTTTGAACTTCCTGAAGCTTCTGGAAAGAGAGCATTTTCAGTGTTTATCCTCCTGCCCTTAATGTCCTTGTGAATATCAGAGAGCTGAGAGCCTATTTGCCCTCTGGAAGAATCAACTTGTCTGTGTAATTCCCCATTGAAACCAACAAAAGATAGTTCAGTCACAACATTTGTAGAAACAACTTCCAATTCTTTCTTTTCCACAGATTTCTCAGTCTTCCCAGATGACTGCTTCAGCCATGATCTGGTTTCGTCCTCGGTGAAAGACCCAAATAATAAAACCTGCCAAAAGCGAACAAAAAAATAAGAAAAGAAAAGGTGAAATGCACAGTAAATCCCAAACAATGTAAATTTCAACATATTTGCCTCAATAATCTTAATCTTTTGCTCTCAGCTTCATTTGTACAAAAGCTTTGTGCTAAGCATCTAGTGTTTTAACATGTCCCTATGTAGTACCCAATGTTTTGAGCTATAAAGTAAAGACACTACAACGCATACTTAGACACGTTTGTGACACACCTCAGGCATGCATGTCTGATGTCCAGGCACATCTCAGGACCATTTAGAGGGTATGCTGGTTGAATGAATGCACGTTTGGTTTAACTAAACAAGGCTTTTTTCCTCATCTTTTCTGAGCTTTTTCATGTTTTCAGCAAAAACAATTTCTTTTCAATTCCTCCTAATAAAAGAAATCTAAAAAGTAAAACGGAGAAAAATTGATTATTTTTTTTTAAAATCACTAAAGACGAAAAAAATCTTATGCATACAACTTTTTTTAGACATATTAAAAAGAGTAGAGAGTTAGTGAATTGCTCTTGTTTTTGGTATTCCTACGTTAGTAAGTCGCTCTAGTGTTTGTCGAATGATGTTTAAAATGCACCTTCAAAAGGTTTTCTATGCTAAATTATTTTTTTATCACTTTTAGTGGTTTGCATATGCTATTTTCATATGCATAGCAAATAAGGATATATAAAAACTATATTTTTTGGTTGTATCCCATTGTAATGATCATTGTCTATTGATCCAGTAACCTATGAAAATAGGACTAGCAACTTGACCAAAAAACTTTAAGTCAAGTTACTTTAGGAGTAGTTAATGTTTCATTATATGTTCATGTGGATGTCAAGTCATATGTAAGAACAAAGCAGCCCATGTGTGGTATACACTATCCCAAGACCTCTGCTTCTTTCAGGAGCCTCTACTCCGCCACACCTCCACAGAACCTGCCTCGAGACTAGGGTCAGCCTGTAATACCATTTTTTACCAACCTACTACCTACAAGACCAGTAACCTATGAAAGTGGACCTAACAATATGGTCCAGAAGTTTAAACTCTAGTTTCTCATAATAAGTTGACTAAATATAAACTATGGTGGGTGTTGGAAAGAAAGACAGTAAAAACAGAGTGGATCGATGTGATTAAAAAAATATGATGGATTTGTAATGCAATTAGATTACGCGCAGTAAGAAAAAGTGAATTTTCAATTACAGTAATACTGCACCAAAGGTCAGCTTTGAGTCTTTATCTTTTTCTTTAGTTACAAAAGGAATTTAATAGCGCCATATTGAGGATAAAATTTCGTGGTGTATGTTGTTCCCAAATGATATTGTCTTAGAGGAAGAGATTATGAGAGAAGCTAATGTTAATTTACAAATTTGGAGAGATGTATTGAGAGCTGAAAAGGTTTTAAATATGAATAAAACTGAATATATATAATGCAAATTGAGTACTAATAGAAATACTAATAACGAATAAGTGAAGATTCAAAACTATAAGATATCAAAAAGTGACTTTATTCATAATCAAGGTTTGACTAATAAAAATATAAAGAGATTGAAAACGATGTGGCTAATACAATAAAAGTTGATTGGCTCAAGTGAAAAGGTATTGCTACCTTACTATAACACTATGCACCCAATATCAAAAAGTGACTATATTCATAATCTAGGTTTGGTTAGTTAATAAAAAAGATAAAAGAAATTGCGAACTATATATAGGTCATACAATAAAAGTTGATTGGCTGAAGTGAAAAGGTATTACTGCCTACTAGCACACTATGCAACTAAGAGATACCTATAAAATTGGGGAAAAAAATTATAAGACAACTATTAGACCCGTGATACTATATAGGTCAAAATGTTCGAGTTGTTAACAAATAAAATAAGTGTTGCTAAAATGAGAATATTGAGGTGAATTTGTGATAAGACTAAAAAAATAAAATCATATGTGAGATCATGCGTACAATTGTAATGGTCACACCAATTTAAGATAGTTGACAAAAAAATAGACTAAGATGTTTTAAAAACATTCAGTGGAAACCATTATATGTAATATTAAATAACAGTAATAAGATTACTGTTAATGAAAATACTAAGGAAAAAATAAGGCATAAATTCATATGAGGTGATGTAGTAAAAAAACAATATGAACTTATTTAATCTAACTAAACATATAGCCTTGACAGAGCAAAATGAAAAAAAAAATCATGTAGCCGACTCCAATGATTGGAACACAAGACTTAAGTTTAATTTGATTTGATTTGTATATTTTTACTTTTCAGAGATCGCACTTTTGAAAAAATCATGTTCGGAAAAACGAAAAATCCTGAGTTAAAAAATGGGGCATTTTTTAAAATAGCTAAATGATGTTTTCAGTTTTTTTGCTTTGTTTTTTTCGTTCGTTTGTCAGACGATCAACACACAGGCGGTCGTCGTCGTTCGTCTTAGCCTCTCAGGCGGTCGTCGTGGTGGTCGTCGTTCGTCGTCGTGGTCATCGTCGTTCGTCATCGTCGTCTTCATTCGTTTCAGGCTCTCGTCGTCGTCGTTCGTCTCAGACGCTCATCGTCGTCTCAGACGCTCGTCGTCGTCTCAGGCGCTCGTCGTCGTTGTCGTCGTTCTTCGTCTCAGCCTCTCAGGTGCTCGTCGTCGTCGTGGTCGTCGTTCGTCGTCGTCGTGATCATGGTCGTTTGTCGTCATGGTCTCAGCCTCTCAGGCGCTCGTCGTCGTCGTCGTTCGTCGCCGTGGTCTCAGCCTCTCAGGCGCTCGTCGTCGTTCGGTTGTCGCAGGCGGTCTCTCAAGTCGCCAACGATCTCTCAGATCTTAAGTTGGGGCAGTTAGGATTAGGGTTTGTAAAAATAGTACACCAAATGCAATTTCTTTTTTCAAAATATTATAAAACTGCTTTCTAAATTTATTTTTACAAAACAATTTTCAAATAACAATTTTAGAAAACACAACCAAACGGACCCGATGCCTTTTCAAAATCATCGACCATGTTTTTGTTACTTAAGGCTGACTTGAAGTATGATCCACATTTCTATGAAGCACCAATGTGGAATATTTAGCATTACTCTGCTTTAATGCAACTCATAAGACATTAGCTAAAAGTGTTTGAACAATCAATAGGAATTTATAGGCCTAAATTCCCCCATTTTTTAAGGTTACCTTGCTGAATTCAACTTTTATGCTTGACAAAAACTCTGTTTTAACTCAAACTATACACGTAAAAGAGGTCTCTCTATCATAACTTCATATCTAGACATTTAATCTCTTAAGCATGTACTTCCATAGCATTTTCTTTCAGCTAATTGCATAACCTTTACGGGCATAACATATTGACATATATAACAAAGGGATCACCCTGTCAACATAATAAATAATGCAAGAACTACCAGACCAGGCAATCAATTCTCAAATGCCTTAAAAAAATCAAATTCCCTTCTTGAAACTGTATTCATGTTAACCCAATAATAACACCTGGCATGGACCATCAATGATTTTTCGAGATGGGACTTAACTATGTTGTTTAGTCGATTCTATGCTAAAATTACATCTTAGCCATATTGTTTACAGATGTAACCAACTAAGACAATTAGGAAGTCGACATCCCAACCAAAAAACATTAACACATCAAATAAAGTATGGTCAAAAAATCCAACTTCCCAACTTCATTGATTTTCATCCTTATGTTCGTATAGCATTGGAATGCCCCTGTAGCTCCGTATGTGTATTTCCTTTGTTCATTTGATCTTAACAAAATAAAATAAAATAAAGAACCTCAAGAGTTCCCAACCCAATTGCCCATCAACTAACCTCTTTATAATGTTCAGATAAAAAGAAATACCTGTCCAATAGAATTAGCAACACAAGCACAATCACAAATCTTCTGGTCGTCAAAAGCTTAGAACAATCAAGAAAAAAAAATATCAATTAAAAATATTAATACAAACCGGTAAAACAACAGTGAAATCTTTCCGCCCAATCAATCACTACAATTCATCCTTCCCCCACCATCGAAAAACAGATAACCCTCACCATGTGTGAGACATTCACCAACAAACTAAAGAACAGCCAAATGTTACAATTTTTTCAAAAAATATCTCAATTGAAACCACATAATAGGTATCATTCATATATCTTTCTCTCTTAAGTATTACAAACAAAATACTAAATATTAACAAATCCACATTTGAAGAACATACATAAACAACATTATCACCACTGTTCTACCTCAAACCAGAAACGGAAAAACTAACCTTAGAACCACTCATGTTGGGCAGATAACAGAATACTTGAACACAAAAGCCTTGAACTTAGAGGAGACTGTCGCAGTTGAAATTGAGTAGGGAAGTGTATACGAAAGGAATCAAAAACTAGGGTTTGAGGCCGCCGGGTCCCGTAGAGAGCATAGGAAAGAGAGGCGTCGATGGAAGACATGAAATAGGGAGAGACAGAGAAGTAGGGAGAGAAACAGAGCATTTAAGAATCGAACCCTCTATTCGGCCCTGAAGGAGGTGAGGAGAGGATCTGGCTGCTGTCAGACGGCGCATCGACCGAACAGAGAAAGAGAAAATCTACAGAGAGAGGAATTGAGAGTTCCTTATGTTCAGCAATTTAGATTAGATTTAGGGTTTGCGAACGGAGGTTCTGTTCACGAGCTTTTATATATATATATATA